>CABHPQ010165592.1:13960-28530 GCA_902168405.1 Peromyscus aztecus | reverse complement strand
GGGCAGCCTGAGGGGCAGGAGGGGTACTGACGCTCCTGGGACCCCGAGTCTTGCATCCGCATTCCCGAAGCTGTCTCAGAGTCAGCCAGCGCCCAAGACGGACCAGGCACAGAGCTTCACCACCCTTCCAATCCCGGTTCTCCAGACCTTTGCACATACTCTGAGCAAAGAGTGGGAAGGAGACCCAGAACCTAACCACCCCAATTCCCCTTTCCCCGCTGTCAGGCCCAGATCACTCTCTATCACCCTAAGGCCTCTTGCCTCACCTGGGCCCGGCAGAGAAGGGAATAAAAGCCAGAGGTGACCTCTTCTGAGGGTTTTCTGGGTCAAAGCGGAAGGGGTCATAGACCTGTGGGCCAAGCAAACTAAGCTGATGGGTCGTGTCTCTCTGCACACCCAGCCAGCCCCAGAAAAGATGGATATGGGGACAGGAGAATGACAGCCTCTGGGTTTCAGGTAGTACCGTGCCCCTCTCCCAGGTCCCAGAATTGGGGGCAGGGCGGGGTCGCACCTCAGGGTCTGGCCAGACTGAAGGGTTGTGATGAACCCCAAAGATGCTGATGATACAGTCGTTCCCTTTGGACAAGAAGGAACAGTCAAGAGGAAGTCAGCGCTGTCACTGGGGACCACCAGGAGCCACCTCCCCATTCAGTCCACACCTTTAGGGATGACCCGGCCATCTGGGAGCACAACGTCCTGGGTGCAGGAGCGGGAGACCATCGTGACCGGGGGATGCAGCCGCAGACTCTCCTTGATGCACATGGTCAGGAAGGGCAGCTGGGCCAGGTCGTCCCTGAGGAACCACCACACAATTATCCAGGGAGTAAAAACAGCACCCCGGCCTGCTAGATGGCTTGGCATTAGAGGGCTGGCACCCATGCTTGACGACCTGAATTCAATACCCAGACCACACAAGATTATAGGACAGAACCAACTCTCAAGAGTTCTAGCCGGGCGGTGGTGGCGCACGCCTTTAATCCCAGCACTCGGGGAGGCAGAGGCAGGTGGATCTCTGTGAGTTCGAGGCCAGCCTGGGCTACCAAGTGGGCTCCAGGAAAGGCGCAAAGCTACACAGAGAAACCCTGTCTGGAAAAACTGAACCCCCCCCCAAAAAAAGAGTTCTCTTCTAACCTCCACATGTACCATGGACTGCATGTACACACACACACACACACACACACACACACACACACACACAAATACATAAACAGTACTGACCAGTCTCCCTGCCGCTTGTTGAAATTCTTACTGCCCCCCTTTGATCATTAGTCCTATAACAAAGTTCACTTAGATGAATCAAAATTACTTGTTCATTTTACGATTTTTATTTTTATTTGTGTGTGCATGTATTGTGTAGGCCAGAAGTCACCTTTGGGAATCTTCCTCTATCCCTCTACATTTTCTGTTTTGAGATAGTGTCTCTCCCTGACTGTAAGAACTGGATGTTTAGGGTAGACTGGCTGGCCAGCACAGTCCGATCTCCTGCTCCCTGAGCTACAGTGCTGGGGTAACCTTTTACGTGGATTCTGGGCATTCAAACTGAAGTCGTTATGCTAGCAGCAAGTACATTGCCCACGGAGCCATCTCTCCTGCCCTGTTTGATAGATTTTACTTTGTTTTTCAGACAAGGTGTCATTATGTAGCCTTGGATACCCTAGAACTCCCTGTAGACCAGACTGACCTCAAACTTAGAGATCCACCTGCCTCTGCCTCCCAAGTGTTGGACTTAAAAGACTTGTGCCACCACACCTGGCTATATGTTGTTTTGTTTTGTTTTTTTTCTAAACAAGGTCTCCATATAGCCCATGCTGGCCTTGAACTCCCTATAAAGCTGAGGATGGTTTTGACCTGATCCTTCTGCCTCTGCCTCATGAGTGCTGAGAGAAGAGGAGTGAGCTACCACCCTTAACTCTGAATCAAAGATTAAACCACTAGAAAATCAAAAGAAAAAAGAAAAAGTGGATAAATTTACTTAATATTTTTAGAAGCATTCCTAAGAAAAACATACTTATCAAAAGATATCTTTACCAAAAAAAGAATATCGTTAAATGCTTTCGTATATTTATATGAAAGACCTTTAAAAAATTAAATGGCGGCAAGATTCAGAAGGTGGAGGCAGGAGGATTAAGACCAGCTTAGGCTATCCATTGAGTTGAAAACCAGCCTTAGCTTTAGGAGACTCCGTCCCAACAAGGTTAAGAGTTCTCACTGCTCTTCTAGAGGAGCTGATCTCACTTGCTAGCACCCACACAGGGCAGCTCACAACCACCTGTTACTCCAGCTCCAGGGGGTTTTACGCCCTCTAGTTCTCGCAGGCAACCACACTCATGTATACATACCCACAACCAAACATAAACAAAAATAAATCTTTTTAAAAGTGAATAAGAAGAAATAAGTGTTTGCCTGTTCTGACTAGAGGATGGAGTTCTCCATGACATCTGAAAAACTGGACCTCTAACGTTCCTTACCACATCTAGCATTCCCAAGACCTGTCATTTCTTTAAGGTGAGAATAAATGTTAACTATGACTGCGCTAGTATGCGGAGTGCCACTAACTAAGTGCAGTTCTGTACCCACTCACCAATTCTCCACCTGCCCCACCCATTACCAGACTGATTAAGGAGGACAAAAAACCTACAAAGCATAAGAGACATTATTTGTGACAGAACACCAGGAATTCTTAAAACTCCAAAAGCTTGAACTTAAAGACCAGAAGGAAATGTCAGTATATTATTCACAAAATTGAAGAATCTATATGTCATAAGATACCATGAACCACAATAGTATTCAAAGGAGTCATTCAGGGATGTCTACAATCCTCTGTCTGTCTGTCTGTCTGTCGTCTGTCTGTCTATTATCATGATATGTGTGTGAGTGAATGTGAGTGTGTGTGTGTGTATGTGTGTGTGTGTGTGTGTGTGTAATTTCATGCAAATCAACAAACAAAGGACACATAATCCAAGAGGAAAGTGGAGGATATGATCCAGGAACCCTCAGGGGTCATACAGTAGAGATTTAAGAAGTGATGGCCAAGCTGGTCAGGTGATTCCAAGAGGTAGACACAGGAGAAGAGAATGGCCAGCTTAAACTTTACTACTAGACCAAAAAAAAAAAAAAAATCAAAAGTAAAGCCAAGGAGGTGGCTCTTCAGGTAATGATACTTGCTGCTGATCCTGACGACCTGAGTTCAGCCCCTAGAACCCACAGTAGAAGGAGAGGCCAATTTCTGAAAGTTGTCCTCCAACCTCCACATGCGTACTTGGCACATGCACACCCCTGACAGAGACAGTCACACACAAATAAATGAGTCAATGTAATTTTACAAATCAAAAGTAGCAACTACCATTCTGGATCTCGGCTATGTTCATGGCACTGAACCTATGCTCACCATTCAATCTCCTCAGGCTCTCGGTCCCTCAGCAGCTCCCGCACCTCCTGCCGGCAGCGTTTCTGGTATTCCGGGTGCCTCGCCAGGTTGTACAGGGTCCAGGAGAGTGCACTGGCCGTGGTGTCATGGCCTGAGGGACAGACAGGAAGGACTGGGTGTCTGGGCTGTTTTAGCACCTCAGAGTAAACAGTACTTGGGCATCCATGCCCCAAGGAAAGATGAAGAAAGGATGGATGGATGGAATGGAGGGGTCTAGTGGCTCCCCACGATATCTAATTGGGATTGATAGACTCTTATCCTCACTGTAGCCCTACATAGGGGCCCTCACCTCCAAACATGAAGGTGTCAGCCTCTGCCCGGATGTCCTCATCTGACAGCTCCTTTCCATGTTCGTCCTGAAGACAAAACAGAACCCTCAGCTCATTCCATGTCTGAGAATTCCTGATGCTGACCTAAGACAAGTTCTGATCCCATTGTGCACACAGAATGCCTTCTCTATCCTTTCCAGAGTCTGTCCCTGCAGTTTCCTCCTTAATTTCCTGCTGTTGTTTGTCCTTCCACACAGCATTCAATGGAGTCACTTCTAAAATGTCTCTGTGTCCTGTCCTTAGTTACTATAAACACCATCTATTGCTTCCCAAATGCCCTCTTGATCAAGTCCAACTTCCATCTAACACTTAATGTCAAGGTTCTTGGTTAAATTCTCAGTTGAGATCCCACAAAAGCCCACCTTGGCCAGCAAGAGCACATCGATGAAGTCTAAAGTCTTAGACCTCGTCTTGGCCTTGAGGAAGTCATCAACACCCTGGCTAGCAAGGTTACTACGCCTCTCCTGAATGACAGCATCTGTGAAGTTGTGCACCATGTCACAGGCCTTGCGGAAGCGCCTCCCATCAGGAGTGAGGTAGTACAGGAAGTCCATATACAGGATAACCCGAAGGTGCCGTTTCATTATGAGGGAGCTGAGCTCCAAAATGGCAGCAATGTATTCGCTGGGAGTCCTGCAGGGCAGGGGCAGGCCAGAGACAAGAAGCAACATAACACACATGAAACCCCAGAGAAACTTCAGCCAGAGTCTCAGGACCAAAATCTATCCAGAAAAGGGCTTAAGCCAGGCAGAGCTCTCCTGCTGCCTACTCCCCATGAGTAGCCTGGCACCCCAGGATTCGAAGGGAGATGTGGTTGTCCCCATCTTTTTTTTACTCAGCGTCTGCTCTGTTTTTTCTTTCCTGATTTCCTACAAGTCTGTCCTGTTTTCTGTATCAAGTTCATATCCTCCTCTTCAGGTCCCTTGCATCCTGTGTCTACATGACAGTCCTCTACTGGGTCAGTTGTCCAATCTCAGCTGTGACTATGACTCCCAACTGCTTAAATACCTTCCATGACTCCTTGGAAAACCCAGAATGGAGTTCATGCCCTTCTTTCTGGGTATCCAACATCCTTAAGATCTGCCCACTAGATAGACATGATGGCTTCTGACTGCAATCCCAACATCCGGGAGGTGGAGGCAGGAGGATCATGAGTTCAAGTTCAGCCTGAAGTACCTACTCAATTCCAAGCTAGCCTAAACAACATAGTAAGATACCATTAAGAAAGAAAAGGAAGGAGGAAGGAAGAAATGAAGAGAGGGAGGAAGAAAGGAGGAAGATTTGAAAGGAAGTGTGTCCCAGAGGCTCGTGTACTGAAACACTTGGCGCCCAGTTGATGGCACTTTCAGAGTGAGAGCCTTGTTGGAGGAGCGGACCTGGAGAACTTGTGCTCTCTGCTTCCTGGGTGCAGCTGAAACGTGATCAGGCAGTTCCCTGCTTCGGCAGCCAGCTGCCCTGCCTTCCTTGCCATTATGGACTTCCATTTTAGAACTGTAATCCAAAATACCCTGTTCCTTCTAGATGATCACAGTATTTTATAACAGCAGCAGGAAGGTAAGTAATACAAAAAGGCAATGGGGAGCACTGTGAACTCTGTGTTTGAGAGAAAAAGAGAAGCAGGGAGCACTTTCAACTCCCTGTGATTGGGCTGTTGTTTTGTTTCGTTTTGTTTTTTGGAGTCTTTTTTCAGGGGGAGTAGTTTCGAGACATGATCTCGCTGTGTAACCCTGGCTGTCCTAGAACTCTCTTTGTAGACTCCCTGTGATTACTAACCTTGATGTTCAGCTTGATTAGATTAAGAAGTGCTTAGATTAAATCACTTGTTTTCAGTGTCTGCGTGTGTGCGTGTGCACTCGCACATGTGTCTTGTATGTACATTTCCGTGTAGTTGCACTGGGTTGCAGATATCAGTCACCCTGGTTTTGCTTTGATGGGGAGCTAGGGATCGGAACTCAAGTCTTTGGCCTTGCATGGCAAGCACATTACTGACCAAATCACATCCCTAGCCCTCATAAAGCACATCTCTGTGTTCGTCTATGAGGATGTTTCCCAGAGCATTGGCTGAGGGGTAAAAGCCCACCCTGATGTAGACAGTCTCATCCCACAGGCTGGGGGCCCAGAAAGAAGAACAGGAAACAGAGGAGGAAGCTTGCTAGAACAGACCATCTCTCCCTCTCCACTTCTTGCCCTTCTTAATTGCCCTTCTTAATTTGAGGAGCTAGCTCCATGATGCCTTCCCACCAACCACGATGAACCTTTGAAACCAGGAGCCAACACCAGCCTTTCCTTCTTCAGTTGTTTCTCTTAGATAGTGACAAGAGACCCTCCTTGCCTGATTTACTACTTAGCCACACCTTGCCTTTATCCAAACAATCCTACCTCCCTGAAAGGACAGCACCCACTCTCTCTCTTCACTGTCTTTCAATGCCAGTTATGTCCCACCTCCTCCAGGGAGTCCCCTCTGCTCCCTCCAGCCAGTCTTCCCTCTCCAGCCTCCTCCCTTGGTCCATGCTCAGGTTCCCAGGCAAAGACAGTGACTCACTCCTGACAGTTGCTGTCAAAGCTGAAGACACATTTCTGCAGACTGTCCAACGTCATGAGGCTGATGTGCTCGAACATGTCCAGACGGGCGCTGCCCTGGGTGGTCAGGCGCCGCCACTTGGCCTGGCCAGAGAAGGAAACAGAATGAGGCATTGGCTCCTGAGCCTCTCCTCAACTCCAAGCACTGGGGTTCATACACACACACACACACACACACACACACACACACACACACACTCACACACAGAGCACACTTGGTCCATAAGCCTTGGTGGGAGAAGAGAAGACGCAAGGCTGGAGTCAGGAACCTTTCGTCCAAGTCTAACGTCTGTGTGCCTTTGGTCAGAGCATTTCCCTCTCCTGGTTCCCACTTGATAAACCTTCGGCAACAATTAATTCGACCTCATCTGTTGTCCCACAAACCATACTTCAGTGCCTGCTCCACTCACACTTACTGCTGATGAACTTGGATGGGCTCCCTGACCTCTTTGGCCCCCAGTTTCATAACGTAACTGTCATAGTCGCCTTTTCCTCAGGGTGGTGTGAAAATAACAACAGGCAACATAGATCATGGAACTGGCATAGCACTTATGATGTGGATATCACTCTGCATGCTGTGAATGTGTTGCTCTGATTGGTTAATAAATAAAATGCTGATTGGCCAGTAGCCAGGCAGGAAGTATAGGTGGGACAAGCAGAGAAGAGAATTCTGGGAACAGGAAGGCTGAGTCAGGAGTCGCCAGCAGACACAGAGGAAGCAAGATGTGAAAGCAGAACTGAAAAAAGGTACCAAGCCACGTGGCTAAACATAGATAAGAATTGTAGGTTAGTTTAAATGTAAGAGCTAGTCAGTGGTAGGCCTGAACTGATGGCCGAGCAGTTTTAATTAATACGAGCTTCTGAGTGATTACTTTATAAGTGGCTGAGAGGTCTGTGGGGCTGAGCAGGACCAGAAAAAACATCAGTTACATATAGGAGGTGCTCAATAAATGTCAGCTGGTATGTGAGTACAGAAATTGTGCCATACAGGGATGAAGAGGTGGATCAGAAGTTAGGAGCGCTTGTTGCTCTTACAGAGGACCTGGATGTAATTCTCAGTACCTATACAGTGACTCACAACGTCTATAACTCCACTTACAGAAGTGCCAGTGCCCTCTTCTAGACTTTACAAGCACTAGGAATGCATAGTCATACATGCAGGCAAAACACCCATACACATAAAACAAATATATATATTTAAAATATTTAATCTTAAAGTATCCCATACAAACATGTACACACACACTCACGTGCATGATGTTCACGCTCTTGTTAAAAATCTTCACATAGGGCTTCAGGATGTCAAAGTGGAAGGCGGGCGTCAGCAGATGACGATGGTGACTCCATTTCTCACCAGCGCTCACCAACAGCCCATCCCCTAGGAGGGCAGCCGTGGCAGTGAGCAAGGGTGGAACCTTTCTCCGGGCCCACAAGGGTGTCTCCTGACCCTAACCTTGAGGTACTCACCCAGCCATGGCTTCAGGAAACCATAGAAAATCATTTCCTTAGGGGCCACCGCAGCTGCCGTGAAGGACGATCAGGGGCCATGGAGAAGTGAAAGATGAATTTGGGGAGTGGATGGAGACTCTCGGCCCCAGGGCTGCACACTCCCCCTCCAAGACAGGAAGAGGACAGGGACAAAGGAAGCAGGGAGGAGGAAGGAGGTGAGACAAGGCTAGACCAGGCTGCAGCAGCAGGGAGAGCCAACGTCAGCCTGACGCCGTCAGCCTGACACCTTCACGTGGCTGCTACATAGTCCACCACATCCTCCATATCTGAACCCAGTACAACACCTTTATAAATGCCTTTTTGGAGGCTGGGACACACTGTCTATTTCAGCTCTCTGACATGTCCTGACACACCCTGCACATTAGACAGGGACACAGTTATGAACATATATGATCTTCCCTGAGAGGATACGGTATGGTCCTGCACTAGAATACAACAGTCTGGCATGATCTAATGGTGCCCATCAGATAACCCCAGGTAGAATTTAAATGTGTCCCATTCATGCTCCAAATATGTCCTAAACATGCCCCGGGGTTCCCAAGTATCCTCTTTTACACCATGCTAAGCATTGAGTCTTTAAAGTTAAGGGTTCCCCTGTCCTCACAGACTGCAGGATACTGCCCCTCCAGCCATCAAGCAGCTCCAGGGCCAGCCAGACACAGCTGGGCCCATCCGGATCTTCTCCTCCCTCCCAAGTCACTTTGCAGTTCAAGGTCCCTTTCATCAGAACTGGCTGAAGCAACCCAGAAGGTGGGTGGAATCCTGAACTCTAAACCTTTCTGCTCAGTTCAGTTCTCGTCTGCCTGGTCTACTTCAGAACTCTGCTAGAAGGGATGCCATAGTCTCCGTTCCTGGCAACAACCTCTTGAGAAGTGTCCTGATAAACAGATCTGATTATGCTAATGACCCCATAAAAATGATGAGTGATTGCAATGATGTTTATATTCTGAATCCTATGACAAAATGACCATTAAGTCATTTTATGTCATAAGTGGATTTGTTTGTTTGTTTGTGAAAAAATAAACTTCTAGACCAGCGGGACTAGAACACATAGAGATCTGCCTGCCTCTGCCTCCCTACTGCTGGCCTTAAAGGAGTGCACACTACACCCAGCAGATCTCCATATTTTTATTTTATTTCATTACTAGAGATGTTTTATCAAGGATCAAAAAGGTAGGGAAGGATCATACCTTAAGTATGTAAAAGGCCTTCATCTTCTAGCCTTTTATTTTCATTTTAAGAAAGTGCTGGCCGGGTGGTGATGGCACATGCCTTTAATCCCATCACTCGGGAGGCAGAGGCAGGCAGATCTCTGTGAGTTTGAGGCCAGCCTTGTCTATAGAGTGAGATCCAGGACAGGCACCAAAACTACACAGAAAAAAACCCTGTCTCAAAAAAAAAAAAAAAAAAAAAAAAAAGAAAGAAAGAAAAGAAAGTGCCATGAAGACACATTTGTCCTCTTCTATTTTGCTTCTTTTTAAGAATGCACAAGACAGGCTGGGCAGTGGTGGTGTATGCCTTTAATCCCAGCACTTGGAAGGCAGAGGCAGGCAGATCTCTGTGAGTTCGAAGACAGCCTCATCTACAGAGTGAGTTCCATTACAGCTAGGGGCTACACAGAGAAACCCTGTCTCAGGGGAAAAAAAAAAAAGAATGCACTCTGAATTGATGGAGTGGTTATTTGTCATTTTATGTCTAAAATAGTATGAGGCAATCAAGTCACAGTGGTGGGTGAAGAATCTGTCCTATCACCCAAATGAGACAAAATTAAGGAGTCCCAGAACACATCCTGGACCCACAGGGATCTTTTTCAAGGGGTTGAGCTATTAGGGGTCAACTTTCTCCAGATGAGAATGCAATCATCCCAGAGGAAGATGGAATTAAGAGATAAAGGTCCTGCAGCATTATTGAGACCTGAATCCAGCTGTGCTTGAAGACCACTCTCCCACTCTCCCTGGACTTTTCTGCCAGCAAATTTCTTTAGTTGTTTTGATGTTGTTGTTTGTTTGTTTGTTTGTTTTTATTTCAGTGCCTAGGCATGCAGCCTAAGGCCCTGTACATTGCAGACTAGTGCCCCACTGCAAAGCTACATGCCCAGTCAATAGAAGACCACACTGGGTTGAATTTCCATCACTCACTTAACAGACCTCAGTATCTAGAGAAACCCAAAACCTTGTCGAGGGTCAGTTGGGTTAGCAGCAGGGCTTGACTTCTGTCTGACATGGCTCCACCCTCCCCTGCCCAGTCTGGCCTGTGCAGGGATGGGAAGGGCTCGGAGAAAAGGAAGGGAACAGACCAGTAATTCGATCCTGGGAGAAATACCTGGAGCCTGGAGCACGGGGGCAATGAACTTGGGGTGGGTGAGTGTCAGGATCGGGTAGAAAGCCCCAAACCAACAGAGGTAGACATCATGGAAATAGTGGCCCATTTTAGTCAACAGCTGCAGGCTTTCCTCATTGTTCTGGATCTGGGGATGGAGAAGGCTGTTGTTGGAATCTGGCGCTAACTCTGCAATTTGATTAAACCTAAAGTTACTGTGGTGGTTTGAATGAGAAATGTCCCAGGTAAGCCCAGTTATTGGAACACTTGGTCCCCAGTTGGTGATGCTGTTTGGGGAAGTCATGGAACCGTTAGGAGGTGGAGCCTTGCTAGAGGAAATATACATCACCACGGACAGGCTTTGAGGTTCTATAGCCTATGCTACTTCCTCTGATGCCAATTGGGACCCAACCTCACCACACATCTTCCAGAACTACAGCTACACTCAAGTTTCAGCAGGCCACAGAGATGGAATACACAGTGAGAAATCACACTACGCTCCTAAAGAACTTCGTGTTGTTTCTGGTTTATATAAGAAGAGGCCTGGAACATATATGTGAGAATGGATTTTGAGAATGTGGGCTAGTGATGGAAGGAACATAACCCTAGATCAAGCTAGATTTATCTATATGACCCCATTAAGTAGAGAATCGAGGGTTAGTGTTTCAGCTTACACAACCATACAGTCACAGCAGTAATCCATCATAAAATGAAAGCGATGTGTGTATGTGTGTGTGTGTGTGTGTGTGTGTGTGTGTGTGTGTGAGAGAGAGAGAGAGAGAGAGAGAGAGAGAGAGAGAGAGAGAGACTGAGCCTACACAGGTAATGAAATCACAGCAAATTACTAAAGAGGATTCCAAAATGCCTATGGTTCCTACTCCTTTTACAACTCCTTCTGTTCCTAAGTGAGCACCTACAGCTTCATGAAGTGTGTCCTGTGATCTGCTGAACAGAGGCCTAGGCATTTACAGGTGTTTCCATGTGCTATATATAGGCACCACCCAAAAGTGGATAGCTGTAGCATTGTAGCCTTTTTGAATCCTGAAGGACACTGGTGAAGGGAAATCTCTCAAAGTGTGTGCAGTCACATGTTTTTGCTTGGAAAAGGAGATAGTCAAGCATGTGATTATATACTGCTTCTTGAGCTGTGGCCAATGGTTTGGCTGCGTGTCAGGGTTCTTAAAGGTGATATGATTAAAAAGTTGGAAAGACATTTTGGGAAAAGGCATGTGGTAGATCTCTCCAAATGGGCAAAGGATGTGAAGATACTTGTGTCCCATAAAACTGCTCAGCAAAAGGTGGTCTCAGCAGAGGAGGGCTTCAGGAATCAAGCAGATAGGGTAACTTGTACTGCAGATGGCAGTTAACATCTTTCCCCAGCCATCCCTGTCATTGGCGAATGGGTCCATGGCCAAAGTGGACAAGGTGGCAGGAATGGAAGTTAGACATGGGCTCAACAACACAGGCCTCCACTCACCAAGGCTGACCTGCTTATGGCTGCCATCGAGTGTCAGATCTGCCAGCAGCAGAGACCAACACTGAGACTCCAATGTGGGGAGATCAGTCAGTGACCTGAGAAGGTTGACTGCCCTGGACCACTTCCATCACAGAATGGACAGTGTTTTGTCCATTCTGAAACAGATACTTACTCTATGAATTTGCCTTTCCTGCATGTAATGCTTCTACCCAAACTACCATCTATTCATTTGCAGAATGACTTATCCACCACCGTGGTATCCCATATAATTTTGTTGCTAACAAAGGAACTCACTTCCCAGCCGTAGAAGTGAGGCAGTGGGTTCATGACTGTGAAAATCAATGGTCTTACCATCCCCCACCAACCTGAAGCAGATGGCTTGAAGGAAGGGTAGAATGGCCTTTAAGGGCACAGCTACAGTGAAGTAGGTGGAAATAACTTGGATGATTGGCAGGTTTTCCAGAAGGCTATATCTTCTCTGAATCTGTACATGGCATTGTTTCTCTTCAGACCAGGGTTTATAGTTCAGGAATTAAGCAAGAGGTGGAAATGAGAATGATGTCATGCCTGATCACCTCTAGCGACCCACTAGCAATTTTTTTTCTTCCTTGTTCACACAACCATATGCTCTGCTGACTTACAAGACTTTGTTCCAGATGGGAGGTTGCTTCTGCCAAGAGATATGATAAATATCCATTGACTCAAAAGCTAATCCTCCGCCTTAACCAATTTGTGTTCCTTATTCCCTTGAATCAACAGGATAAGATATGTGTTATAGTGTTAACAGGGGTAACTGATCCAAACCGCCAGAGGAAAAGTGGGTGGGCTTCTTATCCACAATAGAAGGAAGAGTATTGCCTAGATGCAGGAGATCTTTTAGGGCTTCTGTTGGTGTTACCATGTCCTGCGGTTAAGGTCAATGGGGAACTCCAATAACTCAAACCAGGCAGGATGGTTATAGTTCTTCAAGGATGAAGGTATAGATTACCCCCTTCAGATAAAGAGCCAAGACCTTATGAGACATTGTTGAGGGTAGAGGAACTATAGAATGGATAGTAGTGGAAAGCAGCAATGAATACCAACTAAGACCTCATGATTAGTTACAGAAACAATGATTTAATTATCATGAGTGTTTCTGTCCTGTTTTGTTAAAGATATGTTTACGCACGAATACACAGATATTTTATGTTTTCTTTTCTTTCCTAATCCTTTACCATGTAACACAACATTGGTTAAATAATATCAGTAGTTAGGCATTCCTCAAGGGACTTTGCCATCTACTCTGGATAAATAATAGTATATTCCTTTGTAAGTGTGAAGCTTAGATGATGTTAGGTGGAACTGAGACTTTATTATCTTCATTTGGTAATTAAGTATGACACAAAGATATGGTTAGGTGTCAGGTTGACAACAGGTAGGGTTTCAGATGGTTAATCTTCACTGTCAACGGGAATTCACTAAGATGATCCTCTGGGCTAGTCTGTGAGGGATTTCCTGGAAAGATGAACTGAGGGGAGAAGACCCTCCCTGAGAGTGGGTATTGCCTTCTGACAGGTGGCCCAGATTTAAAGTCTGAGGTCAAACCTGCTGCTTGATCTCTGGGCCTTCGCTTCCTGGTGGTGACTGTGTCTCTTCTCCACCAGAACTCAGCTGCTGATAGGAGATCAGAAACTCTCCTGAATCTTCCAGGCCTTCAGCACCAGACCGGAACTGCCAAAGCATCCAGCTTCATGGTCTGAGCAGCTACTAGGTCTTCAGCCTCTCCAACATGCAGATAGCCACAACTGGATTCCCCAGCCTCTACTGATTATGCACCATTCTAGTCAGGTAAATATATGATGTATATGGTTCTACCATCTGGAGAAACCCTGCCTAATAGGAAGTTCCTGGATGGGAGATGGAGAGGAGGAGGTCCTGAGGAGATTTGAGATGAGAGAAGGCAAACAGGGAAGCTAGAAGCAAAGAGGCCTATAGTGAGAGAGAGCAGCACTTGAATCAATGCCATTGGAGGTGGTGCCCTCCCGGTGACACTGGAGTGCCAAGGGTGGCTCTGGCAGTAGGAAGCTCTGGAGCAAGAGACACTGGATATGAGAATAAGAAACTCTTCCCAGAAAGTGTAGCCATTATGGAAGAGGCCACATAGGGAAGAAGGAGGAGGAGGAGGAGGAGGGGAGGAGGAGGAGGAGGAGGAGGAGGAGGAAGAGGAAGGAGAAGGAGAGAGAAGAAGAAGAAGAAGAAGAAGAAGAAGAAGAAGAAGAAGAAGAAGAAGAAGAAGAAGAAGAAGAAGAAGAAGTTGAAGTTGGGATAATGATGGAACCCTTTCATAGGGAGCACAGGACATTCAGTGTCTTATCTCAACACCACAAAAGAAAACAGAGTGCTCAACTTCAGCACAACTTGAACAGTAGAGTCCTCTGACACACTTTGAGAATGGAGAGCTAGATAAGAAAGAACAGAGCCTGAGGAGTTGGAGAGGAAAGATCACATCTCTTCTTCTGACATTCAGTGTCCTTCTAGGTGGAGGTATAAGGATCATAGCTCATTCCCACAGGGGAAGAGGCGTCTTGGAGAGATACAGACACTGGCCTGAGGACAACAGAGATGGGCCAGGAAAGGGGCACACCACATGCCTTCCACTACAGGGCCTCAAACCCAACCGTGGAAAATGAGGAGAGCACATGGGGAACCCGTCCTGGGGGCCTGGAACTACAACACAGAACAGTACTGAACAAACAACAGGATGAGCCCTCAGTCCATGAGTCCTGATGAGAATGTGACCCAAAGTTAGGTAGGGATAAGAAAGGAAAAAATAAAAACAGAAGAAGAAGAGGAGGAGGAGGAGGAGGAGGAGGAGGAGGAGGAGGAGGAGGAGGAGGAGGAGGAGAAGAAGAAGAAGAAGAAGAAGAAGAAGAAGAAGAAGAAGAAGAAG
>CABHPQ010165592.1:0-13950 GCA_902168405.1 Peromyscus aztecus | reverse complement strand
AGAAGAAGAAGAAGAAGAAGAAGAAGAAGAAGAAGAAGAAGAAGAAGCCTCAGAGACAGTGTGGGCAGACAGGCAAGGAGTGGATCTGCTAGGTGTGTGAGCAGAGCCTCCCTCACCTCTCTACGGTTGTAGGCCCCAGCCCTCTCCTGACGCCCAGATTCCTAAGAACCTTTCCTGATCCTTTGAGGACACATTCATCCTGACACACCAGACCCACCTGCTGCCGTACTCACCATGCCCATGTGACGCCAAAACCAGTGCCGTGAAGGGGGCTGAGGGAAGCAGCGGAGCCGGCAGGAGTTGTCATAGAAGATATAGATCCAGGCCAGAATTCGGGCCAGGAGCAAAGAGGCCCCACCCAGCAGCAGAAGCTGCCATGGGGAGGCAGCCACAGGCCCCAGACCCAGCCAGGACAGGCTCAGCTGTAGCATCCTGCAGGACAGATGGGCAGAGCGTGAAATTCTGAGGCTCAGGAGACAGAGATGGATTGCCGGGGTCACTGGACAGAGATAGTGACTTAGAGGACTAGAATAGGGCAAGGAGAAGGGACATCCAGGGCAACACAGGGGAGAGACAGTGAGAGAGAACACGAAGGAGAGCGACAGACAGTTGAGAACTGTTGGTCTAGACTGGCCCAGACTAAAGCACTGGGAAGTGGCAGAGTAACCGGAAATCACTGGCCTCCAGAGCCAGCGGGCTCCCCGGGGCCACCCCAGCTGTAGACAGAGCTTCCACTGTTCAGTCAAGGCCTTCCCGGTGTCCCCAAGCCTGGCACCTTCTCTCTGGAGCAATGAGTCCCAGGAGACCTCCTCTCTTCTTCTCTGAAAATGTTTTAGTTCCTGGCTTCTGACTGTGTGCACTGATGACCTGGGCTGAGCCAATCATCCTTCCCAGGCCTAGCTGCGGCCTCCCAGCCCGGGCAAGAGGCCAAAATGAGGGGGGCGGAGCCCATCCGAAGCACAGTGAGTCACCGGCCCAGGCAGGCGCGAGCTCCTGAGGATTCAACACCATCTATCTGAGCCAGGACAAAGGTGTCTCCCGCCTCCCCAGGCCCTCTGCACAGCAGGGTGGGGGACAGCAGGGCAGAATCAAGAGGCTCCGAGCCTCTGCCCACCAGCGGCACAACCCGGTAGAATTCCAGTTCAACCTCCAAGTAATCCAAGTTCTGGACGGAGACAAGACTTCCAGAAACAAAGAATCCAGCCCTGCTGGGACCGACTAGGTCCGATTCTGAAGATAAAATTCCCAGCTGAGGAGTTCAGATAGGAAGCAGATGGGAGGGGTCAAGCTGGGGGGGAGGGGTTGGGGGGGAGTGCAGGCAGGAGAAGAGAGAGCTGGGTATGGGCTCTGGGTCCCCCCACAACTTATTGAGAGCGGCTAGAGAAAAACAGTGATTTACATATTAAGGCAGGCCCCGTCAGAAAAACACCATTATTCACTCAACAGAATGAAAGGTGAAAGCCCGAGGGTGTGCAGAGATCTAGTTCAAGTTGTGAAAGATAACAACTGACGGCTTAGCAGTTAAGAGCACGGGCTGCTCTTCCGGTTCAATTCCCAGCACCCACATGGCAGCCCACACCTGCCTGTAGCTCCACTTCCAGGGCTTCTGGCACCCTCCCACAGACACACATGCAGGCAAAACGTCAACTGAACGTAAGATAAAGATATATATATTATATTTAAGGCATGAAAGTAGAAGGGAGACGAGCTAGGTGGGGAAATAAATGGAGCGGGGACAATAACAGGTAATGGAGAGTGATTATGTCCCAACACATCACATATGTATGAAATGTCACCATAAGACCCATTGTTAGGCAGGATTGATATGTGTTAACTAAAAACATTAAAAGGGAGAAGCAAGATAAAACCAGCATCCGTCGCCCTCTCTGCTTCCTGACTTCAGATACAACGCGAAAAGCTGCCACTTTTCACTCTACCACTGCCAGCCACCAGGACTTCCCCACCAGGAAGGACGACGGTACTCATTTACTTATTCATTCATTCATTCATTCATCCATTTATTTATTTATTTATTTATTTATTTTGGTTTTTCAAGACAGGGCTTCTCTGTATAACAGTCCTGGCTGTCCTGGAATTCACTCCGTAGTCCAGGCTGGCCTCGAACTCACAGACATCCGCCTGCCTTTGCCTCCCAAGTGCCGGGATTAAAAGCATGCACCACCACCACCCATCGGAAGGCCTGTACTCTTAAACTGTAAGCCACAATCACCCTCCCCTCCTGAAGTGGCCTTCACTGGGTATTTTGTCACAGCAAGAAAAGTAGATAATGTGCAAAGCTGGTGTCGAGTGAAGAAGCCAGTGCTGTGATCAGTCTGACTGTGTGGTTCACAGGCTTTGGGTCTGGCTTGCAAGAGGAGTGAGGATGAGTTTGGAACTTCTATCTAGAAAAGCTCCAGAATGCTGTAAGCAGAGAGCGATGGGCCACGATGGAAGGAGTTTGGACAGCAGCGTGCTGAGAGGTGTGTGGACAGTGGAGGCTCACAGTTCATGAGGTTTCAGCAGGGATCAAAACTCCTTGGGGCCGGGCAGTGGTGGTACACACCTTTAATCCCAGCACTCAGGAGGCAGAGGCAGGTGGGTCTCTGTGAGTCTGAAGCCAACCTGGTCTGTAGTGTGAGTCCCAGGACAGCCAGGGCTACACAGAGAAACCCCGTCTCAAAAAAAAAAAAAAAAAAAAAACAACCTCTCTTGGGAACTGAGCTAGAGGTCATTCATGTTGTAATTCATGTTGGTAAGGAATCTTGCTGCAGGGCTGGAGAGATGACTCAGTGGTTAAGAGCACTGGTTGCTCTTCCCAGCACCCACATGGCAGTTCCCAACTGTCTATAACACCAGTTCTTGGGGGATCCGTGATGTCCTCCTCTGGCCTCCACAGACACCAGCCATGCATGTGGTACATAGACATATGTGGAGGCAAAACACATACAATGAAATGGAAAAAAAAAATTTTTTTTAAAGAATCTGGCTACATTCTGCCCATGTTGTGAGAACCTGAGTAAAGCTGAATTAAAAAACAATGGACTGTTTGTTTGACAGAAGAAATTCTAAGATGTGCTGCCATTCAAGCTATGCCGTGGTTACTGTTCGGTGTTCTTATCTGGGTACACAGTGAGAGCAAGCAGAGCAGAAAGATTTAAAAAAAAAAGCGATTTGAATAAGAAGGAAGCATGCACATTTGAAGTAATGTTAAAAGAGTAACACCATCAAACGCATCACACTCGCATTGGTCCCACAGGATATGTCCCAGTGCACCATGAATGGTTCCAATGTATTTGTGGGCCAGTGGGGTGGCTCACAGGCCTGATGAGGTTAGTCTGGTCCCGTGTGTAAGGACAGAACTAGTTCCTCAGTGTTATTCTCTGACCTCCTCATACGTACCATACACACATGTACCTACACACACACCAAGAGGAGGAGAGGGAGGAGGGGGAGGAGGAGGAGGAGGAGGAGGGGGAGGGGGAGGAATGGTGATAGTAAGTTTTATATGTGAGGAATATTGCTGAAGGGAATACATACTGCGAAATGGCCACCTGGAGGGGTTTTCCTAAGGTTAACCTCCAAGGCACACAGAGGTCACAGCAGCTGTGGTGTAGACAAATTGCTAAACTGTCTTATTAAATAAGAAACATGGAGCCCGATATAAGGGTGAAAACCTGAGAGATCAGGGAAATAGGGAAAACCATAGCTAACCTCACCTCACCAACTCTGCAGCTTCCAAAAGGTGGGCTATTTCCTGTCTACCCACGCCTATATGCCTTGCTATTCTGCCATCTGATTTGCTCTCTCTGTCCAGCTACATCACCTCCTCTTCCTGCCCAGCTCTGTCACTTCCTGTCTATCTGTACAGACCTCCAGACCTCCATGGTTAACTAGTGTTGGAATTTTAGGCATGTGCCACCACGCCTGGCTCTGTTCCCAGTGTGACCTTGAACTCACAGAGATCCAGACAGATCCCTGCCTCCCAAGTGATAGGATTAAAGGCGTGTGCTACAATTGCCTGACTTCTATGTTGTGGCTGGCTTTTTCCTCTGATCCTCAGGTAAATTTTATTGGGACACGCAGTATATTGGGGGACACAATACATCATCACAGCTGTGGTCCAAGGAAAGTCCAGGCGCTATCTCAAACTGACAGCAACACTTAGCATCTTCCATCTGGCAATTCTTTTGCAAGCTTGAAAGATGCATGAGGGGAAGGTGACTTATACCAAATTTCCAGAAATCATAATTCCAGAAAACTTCTGAGGCCAAGCAATGTGTGTCCGGGTAAGATTCCCTGCATGGAGGGCGTGAAAGTAGATTACTTAAAACTGGGAAGATGGCCTGGCAGTGGTGGCACACATCTTTAATCCCAGCACTCGGGAGGCAGAGCCAGGTGGATCTCTGTGAGTTCGAGGCCAGCCTGGTCTACAGAGCGAGATCCAGGACAGGCACCAAAACTACACAGAGAAACCCTGTCTCAAAAAAAAAAAAAAAAAAAAAAGTGGGAAGATGAAGCCTAAGTTCCAGTGGAAACCAGAAGATGCTGGAAATATCAGGACCATTGAGTGTCCACTGAGGAAAGCTTCATGCACAGAGTCTGCGTGAGCATCAGTGGACAGCGTTGGAGCCTGCATGAGTCAGTCACAAGAGCCAGGTGCTAGATATGGATGGAGCTGAAGTTTTGTGCTTTTCTTGATGGCTTTTAGTCTTGCTACACTCTCATTTCTCCCTTTTGTAGGGAAAATTTATTCTGTGTCATTGTGTATTAGAAGTATGCAACTTGCTTTTTTTATTTTATAGGGATGAAATTCCCATTAAGAGATTGTCTTGATAGCCAGGCAGTGGCGGCACACACCTTTAATCCCAGCACTTGGGAGGAAGGTGGATCTCTGGGTTCGAGGCCAGCCTGGTCTACAGAAAGAGTTCCATATACACAGAGAAACCCTGTCTTAGGAGGGGAAAAAAGACTTCCAAAGAAAGAGTAAATGAATTTTACATTATGGATGAAAATGTGACAATTGGGGCTATGGGTCGAAAGTTATGATTCAAAGTGCTATGTGGAGGGAAGAGGTAGCTCAGTGGTTAAGAACACTGGCTTCTCTTCTAGAGGACCTGGGTTTGATTCCAGCACCCATGTAGCAGTTCACAGCTGCCTGTGACTCCAGTCCCAGGAGATCTGACGTTGACTTCCTCCGTGGAACACACATGGTGCACAGACATACTTGGGGGCAAAACATCCATATTCATTTAACTAATTAATTAAAAATGAAGTGCTGTGGTGGACACGTTGAGTGATACTATTCCTGGGGAGATGTAAACAAGGGTCCACTCATCTCAGACAGGGAATCAAAGACAGACCAAAGATACCGCAAAAGTTCAACCTGGTAAAGCAATAAGTTTGTTGGGATTACTTACAGAAGTGTGGGTGAGGGTTTACCTGCTGTGGAATGTTGTTCTGTATGCTGTGAATATGTATTGCTCTAATAGGTTGATAAATAAAATGCTGATTGGCCAGTAGCCAAGCAGGAAGTATAGGTGTGGTAAGCAGACGAGGAGAATTCTGGGAAAAAGAAGGGCTGAGTCAGGAGGCGCCAGCCAGACACAGAGGAAGCAAGATGTGAAGGCAGAACTGAGAAAAGGTACCAAGCCATGTGGCTAAACATAGATAAGAATCATGGGTTAATTCAAGTGTAAGACTAGTCAGTAATAAGCCTGAGCTAATGGCCAAGCAGTTATAATTAATATAAGCTACTAAGTGAATATTTTATAAGCTGGCCTCAGGACTGTGGCGGCTTGGCAGAACTGGAGAAACTTTCTGACCACAGCTACCTACACAAGCAAGGATGGCTGAAAGAAAGTTGCATCATCAAAAGCACATCCCAACATGGTGACCACTCACAAAAGCTGGAACCCTGAAGCTCACTATATGTACAACTTGAAGGCAGCTCAATAGATCAGAGAGTCACTCCGCTATTCTTACAGCTTATGTCAGCTTGGAGAGGGGAGGGCCTGGAAAGTCTGGTCAGTTTCTGGGACTTCCTGAAGTTGTTGAGTTGTTTACTAAAATATAATTACATCTGTTTCTCTTTTCCCTTTCCTCCTTCCAACAACCCCTAAAGTGCACACACACACACACACACACACACACACACACACACACACACCTTGTTCTCTCCCAACTTCATAGACTCTGGCCTCTTTATGTAGAAATACATATACATATATATATATATGTATGTATATATATGTATTCCTACATGTCTGTCAATGGATGTTTGGATGGTTAAAAGACATGTGCCATATAAATACAATGGAGTATTACTTACCCATAGAAAAGTGTGAAATCACATTGTGCTCAGGAAAATGGACAGAACTGGAAATCATCATGTTAAGTGAAAGATAAACATCACATTTACTCTCCATTGTGGGAGCTAGGAAGAAAAAGACACGAAACAGATGGAAGGCCTTTGGGAAAGAGGAGGAGAATAAGGTGGGGGAGGCGGAAGGAAAGGTGATAGCGGGGAGTGTGACCCGTGTGTATTACATGAGTGTATAAAAATATCACAGTGAACCTATTACTTGCACAATTAATAGACATTAAAGAAAGAGATGCACCTCTTTTTTTTTTTTAATAATCCAGGCACATCCAACCTGCAGCTTAAGGGCCACATACTGCTCCCAGGATAGCTCTGAGTCTCCCTAATACAAAATCATAAACTTATTTATAAATCATTATAAGATTTGATGGGAGGGGACTAGAGAGATGGTTAAGAGCATGCACCACTCTGCAGAGAACTTGAGTTTGGTTCCCAAGTCAGGCAGCTCCAGTGCTTCTGCACTCACATGCATGTACTCACACACGTAGACACATCATTAAATGTTTTTAATTTTTTTTATTTTTTGGTGACTTGATTATGTTTCTTGAGCACCAGCTTCAAAGGTGTGACAATGTCATTTGAAACATCGAAATATTATACACCTGAAGCCATCTGTTGACTGGTTCTCTAGAGAACCCTACCAATTCAGGGATGACTCCTAATTCCTCTCTTCTAGAATCTGGGTAGTCCCCATGACGTTTTCAACATTAGCGTTCATGTCACAGACAGTGTACAGTTTCCTTCCAATCCCATTGGACTACACAGTCTTGGCCCCAGTGGACACTGTAAGAGAAAGCCCCAGGAGCCCCATGGAGCCCCAGGAGAGGCTGTGTCTGAAAAGACATGAGATACCCAGCCATGTCCACCATGAGAGTCAGCCATCTTGGAAATGGCTCCTTCCCACTTGGATGAGTTGCTCTGGGTAATGTTCAATAGAGTATAGAAAGCCAGCCCTGTTGAGCCTTCCCCAGAGTATGAATTTGTACACTTACAAGAAATATCTCACACATACTACTTTTTACAACCAGCCAGGGAGGGAGGGAGGAAAGTGAGGGGAGGTTTACAATACTCCTTAACACATGACTATAATGGACAGAATGACGCATTTTAACACCTACTCTATGACAGAATGAAGGCATACACACCAGCTATGATGCCTGGGGTCATTTTGTCAAGGAACCCACTGCTGTAAACACCCCTCACGAATTCTCTGACCCCTTAGCAGGCTGTTAGGAAAGCAATGAGCACCTGGCTTGGAATCAGACAGACCAAGGTCAAGGCTGGGCTCTGCCACTCACCAACTATGTGTGACTTGAGCAAGTGATTGACCCTCTAAGATCAAATCCCTCCTTGGTAATCAGGACACAAGACTATGACTACAGGAGTCGGGGGAGCCAGCCAGCATTATGTCTGGTGAGTTTGAACCTGCAGACCCGGATACAAGGATTCCAGGTCAAAGACTGGGTTTCAACTGCCAGGCATCTCTTTGGGAGGAGATCCCAGGAAACACCAGAAACACTCCCTGGGAAGTGGGATGGGAAAGGAAGACAGGAGTTAAAGGCAGCTTGAAGGGAGCTTGCACTGTGGGCAACCAGTGCTCAGCTCTGGACAGAGGGCAAGGAACACGAACCTCGGAGTCATTTCTGCCAGAGCGAAGACCTGGGGCTGCTCCTAAGGACAGTGTCTCTCTGGAGTGTGAGGCCTGCAGCGTCAAGCTTGGAGACTAGGGCAGAGAACTGAGACACTGACCATGAGCACAGCTGGTGTGGACAGTTGCAAGCACAGTGGTGTTTCTCCCGCTGTGCCGCCAACACATGCACACAAAATCACATACACACAGAAACACACACATACTCATGTACACACATACACGAATGTTCATGCACATAAACCTGTGCATAGCGCCTGAGGTGTGTGCATGCAGTTGCCTAGACACATTCAGGGTCACAGATACACACAAGCAAATTGGCAGGTGTTCACACATAAACATGGGAATTCTTGGAGGAAGAACTTTATAGACTGATGTCTCTGGCCAGCAGAGGGAGCCTCTTACACATATACAAGAAGAATAGGGTGCCTCCTCCCCAGTCTAGTTGTCTTAAAAGGATCAGTCACTGAAACTGCGGTCCTGGTGTAAAATTAATTAATAAATTTAAAAAGTCAATCACACAGACTGTGTACACATAGGCCCGAGGGTATACACTTGCAACCTCAACATATGAGAGTGGAGACAAAAAATGCAGTTCAGGGTCATCTTTAGTGGCTAATATAATTCCAGGCCACCCTGAGCTACATGAGACCCTATCTCAAGAAAGAAGGAGGATCATAAAGATGCAGCAGCCCCCTAAACTCTGGCGCCATCCCTCCTCTCCTTTCTTCGCCCTCACAAGGTTTATGAATTTCGAACTTGATTATCCCGTAAGACTCATGGTACCAGGGAAAACTGAGCCGCAGAGAGGAGCAATTCGGTGCCCACAGCCACCTCTAGGAAGTGGCCCTACCAGAGTTAGATCTCACAGATATATTGGCTCCAAGTTTTTGTGGTTGTTTTGTTTTGTCGTGTTGCTAAAGGGCGACAGAGTTGCATATGAGAGAAGTGGGAAGGTCTTGGGAAATGATGCGCGTTTGGAGCCCCTCCATCGTGGGCGACGATGAGGGAGCAACAGCACCACCGAGAGCCACGTGGCTTAGGTAGAACCCGGGTCTGCCAGTTTACCATTCAGTCAGCAAGTACGGCGGACAGGGGATACGGGCCGACGATCCCACAACATGCCACCAGGGGTCGCCCCAGGACACATAGCTGTGCTGCCACGGTCTCCAAATTCAATTTAGCAGATCTTCCTGACACCTGCTGACTCCCAGTGCTACACAGAGGCTTAGGAATCCAACCAGACAGGAATCCTGAAGGATGCTGCAGGGAAGGATCAGCGCTGGGACCTCAAGATAAGGGTATTGAGTGAGTTGCTTCTGTTAAATGAGATAATCGTCTAGAAAAGATGTCGTCTAAAAAGATAATCATCTAAAGATAAGTCATCTAAACTGTGAGGCAGTGCATGGATTAATGAGAGCATGTGTGAAGATAACTGAGCCAAGTGACAAGGGTCATTTCCCGGCGGTGGTGCACACCTTTAATCCCAGCACTCGTGAGACAGAGCCAGTTGGATCTCTGTGAGTTCGAGCCCAGCCTGATCTATAGAGCGAGATCCAGGACAGGCACCAAAACTACACGGAGAAATCCTGTCTCGAAAAACCAAAAAAAGAAAGAAAGAAAAAAGGGGAGTCATTCCATCTCTAGTCCAGTTTGGTCCAGGTTGGACCCAGTCTCGAGAAAACAAGGGCTGGGGATGTGCTTGCCTATCTCTGCCAAGCCTTGGAAGAGCACACAGGAAGCATTAGGTCTCATCTGAATCTCATTACATTAACTGTGGAGAGCGCCGAGGCTTAGTCTTTGAACCCTTCTTCATGCACCTGGGTGTGTGTGCATTCCAGTACACTCACACGCACACACAAATGTAAGGACACACACATGCACACACAAATGTAAGGACATACACACATGCACACACAAATGTAAGGACACACACATGCACACACAAATATAAGGACACACACACATGCACACACAAATGTAAGGACACACACATGCACACACAATTGTAAGGACACACACACAAATGTAAGGACACACACACATGCACACCCAAATATAAGGACACACACACATGCACACACAAATGTAAGGACACACTCACATGCACACACAAATGTAAGGACACACACAAATTGAAGGACACACACATGCACACACAAATGTAAGGACACACACATACTGGGGCACGCAGTCTTTGTTGGGGGGAGGTTTGCTGTTTCTTTTAATGTAGGCATCAAATTCAAGTGCAATGCTCTACCAGATGAGCTACATTCCCTCCACCACCCCCACCCCACCCCTGCAACCCTTTAGTCCTTCCTTGACTTTTTTTTCTGAGACACTCTTTCTATGTCGTCCTGGCTGTCCTGGCGCTCCCTATATAGACCAAACTGGCCTTGAGCTCACCTGCCTCTGCCTCCACAGTGCTTGGATTGAAGATATGCACCACCAAGCCTGGCTCCCTAAGTCTTTAAATGCTATTTAAACACTTAGACTTCCAAAATGTGTGTTCCAGCCTGGAATCCACATCCAAGCTCAAGAACTATTCGACAGGGGTACAGCTCAGTGGTAGAGTGTTTGCCTAGCAGGCACAGGACCCTAGATTTGATTCCCACACTGCATACCATCCTTCTGGGATCCTGTTTCACGTCTCAAAATCTGACATCCTGACCTCACCACTACCATCTCCTCCACTCTGCACATCCGTGTCTGCCTGTGGCTGGTCCACCTTGTCAAGAGATTGAGACAAACCCAGAGCCCTCCCCTTCTGCTGAACCCCACATAAGGCAAACCTGCCAGAACTTCCTGGAATCTGTCACCTTAATCGCCCCTATAGCACCGTCTTGATTCAGCCATCATCAGGACCACCTGACCCCTTTGCCTCATGAAGTCTCCATTCAACACAGCAGCTGTTGTGTCCCACCACTGTTTGGGCCCCTCCATAGCTCCCCATTTTTTCTCACAAGAGAAGTTAACATCTGTATAGTATCCTCAAGCGTGCTTAGTGAATTTGCTGATTTCTTTACATATCTATTGTCATTTATCATCTTGCCTTTAGATGTCACCTATGCAAAGGCCCAAAGTAAGCATGGCTCCCAGCAGATGCGTATTAATATTGGATGAATTGATATGGTCAATATCATCATTGCCCCAACTTTAATATTCTGCATGTCAGCCTGGCTCCCTGAGCCAGACCTGGTTTCCTCCCTCCTTTTAGTCTCCACAGCTAGCTAACTACCCCTGATCCAGAGCTATCCTCCCTGGGTCTAATTTGTATGCCCCCTTCATTCTAAGCCTGATCTAACCCTTCCCTGCCCCTGCTCACCCCTTCCATGGCTCCCTGCTGCTGTCTACTCCGGTCTACTACCCTTCCTCCGCTCTGCTCCCACCACCCAGATGCAAACACCTCTGCCTGCTGTGAGTTTCTAAAGCTCTTCACAGCTCTTCTCCAACCCGGGCCTTTGCTGACACTGTTCCCTCCTGATCATCCACTCAACTTCCACTCTCCAGCATCAACGTTCCCCTGACGCTCCACTCCCCATCCCTCTGTCATATCACCCAGAACCAGGGGTCTCATGTTTGAAGCACCTGTCATCCGTTTCAAATAATCATTGCCGTGTATAATTGTTTGTTCAGCACCTGCTTCTCCCTGAGGAGGGTAGGAACTAGGCTGGTTTGTGCTCCTGGCCCCATGACAGTAGACACTGAATTAATATGCAATCTGTTGACCAAATAAACAGTGCACAAACTGTCTCCAAAAATCTGAGTTTAGTTCAAGAACAAACATCTTCCCCCTAGTCACTTCCCAACTGCCAAGAGCCCCTCCTCCCCAACTTGGGCTCCAGATCTGGAACGGGATGAGGCAGAAGGTATCTGCATCTCCTTGCTTTTACTCTTTAAAAAAGAATGAGAAAACTCAGCAGAGGGACGGTGACCAAGGAGGAAATGGCTTGCAAGGGTCCGGGTTTACAAAACAACAACAACAAAGCAAACAGCCAAAGTCCTGAGATCCAGCTTATGCAGTCCTTCAGTGTAGTTGCGCGTCTCAGAAAGGTGATGTTGAAGATTCAGGGCTGCAACCTCAGACTCCAGCTTCTAAATCCTCAGTTTAGAAGCTAACCTGGGCATAGCCAGAGGGAAGGCGAGGATCCAGTCCCAGCGTTGAGTTTTAGGTCCAGGGAAGGTTGTGTGGGTCCAGCCGGGGAACCTGAATCCACAGGGCTGGGGTGAGCTGCCTTGCCTTGGGGGCGGGGCCCAAGCCCTAGGGGGCGGGGCCTAATCTGACTCCCACACGCTGAAGGGCCGTGAGGGTAATTTAAGGCGGGACTTTGACCTCAAGGGGTGGAATCAGATCCCAAGGGGCTGGACCTTGTCCTGAGGGGCGTGGTCGGCACCAACAAGATGCTCCACCACAAAGCTTTATCCTCTTGTACTCCTTCAGGATCTTGGAGGCGGACCCAGGCCCTTGGAGGCGTGGTCTAGGCCTGAGTAGGAGGAGCCTGAACCCGGGGATCCTCTGGGCCTGGCGCGTTCAGGCCCGCGGGGGCAGAGGCTCCACGTTGAGCCAGATGCCGTTCTCCGTGCGCAGAATGAGCTCCGGCTTCCGCCGCACCTTGCGCGTTCGGTCCACGCTCAGGCGGAAGCGCAGCAGTGTCAGCGCCACGACCACTCGCATCTCTGCCATGGCAAAGCTCTGCCCGATGCAGTTCCTGCAGGAAGGGTTCAAATGAGAGGCAAGGATCCTTAGGACATGTCTCTGGACATGACCCTGGAGTCAAACGTTCATATCCTAGCACAGCCTGCTACTATCAGTGCATCCTGATGGATGACCGCCCTTGTCTGAGCCTCAGTTCCCGCTTCCATAGAACCGAACGAAGACCACATCACAGAGCTGTTAGAAGTGTGTGAGCCCAGAACCCGGGGTCTAACATACAGGAAGGGTACCCTCTTATCAAGGACGGAATTGCGATCTGATGCTGAACCCTTGCTTCCGTCAAGGGTACAAAGGGGACTTGGGTTGCCAGAAATTACCTGTGGGTGAGACTTGGTCTCTGCTTCCATGGGGCACATCCCTGACCTGACACTGGCCAAGTCCCTCCCACTTGTGGTGATGTCTGGGGTTAGTAGAGGCCTTACCTGGGACCTGCTGAGAAAGGTACGTAGGCCAGTGGGGAGCGCTGCTGTGGGGTGTCTGGGTCAAAGCGGTAAGGATTGTACACCTAGATAGGAATTGCCTGGGTGAGTCTGGGTTCTGGCCCAACCATACAGCCTAGCCTGCACCTCAACCTCTGAGGGCTCCTGCAGCTGGAACACCTCGGGGCCATCTGTTCCAATCTATCTCACAACTACCAGTTAGCCATGCCTGTCTCCTTCTGTTGTCTGGCACCCGGGCTTTTTTCTGTCTCAGGTCCTTTGCACTTGATGTTTCCTGAGCCTGGAACAGGCCTCTCCCTGTTCTTCATACTCATTAGGTCTCAGCTCAAACATCATCTTGTCTTCGAGGCCTCTCCTGATCCCCTGAGCTGAATGCCCCCACCCTATCTGTTTTTACTTCCTTAAAGCATTTAGCAATTCCCAAAATGATCTTCTCTATTGGCCTGTCGCCCTGAGTTTGACTTCCAGGTCCATGAAGGCAAAGGCAGTGTCATTGTAGGTTACCAGTGCTGAGCAGAGCGCTCAGTGACTATTTGTTGACTTCGTGAGTTAACAAGGACCGGGTAGAACAGTGGAGCAGGAGCACCAGTCCCTGCAAGGAGCCCTGAGAAGGAGCCAGAGCCATAGGAAGACAAAGGCAGGAGCTTACCTTAGAGTCAGGCCACACTAAGGGGTTGTAGTGCGTCCCATAGATGCTGAGCAAGCAGATAATACCTGTAGGGACATTTGGAATCAGTGGGACCCAAGGAAGTCTCTGGAAACACATACA
>CABHPQ010165591.1:39474-79231 GCA_902168405.1 Peromyscus aztecus | reverse complement strand
AATGACACGTTTTGTGTGTTGATATTGTTGAGATTTTAGAATGAGGTACAGAGACTCTGTCAGCAAAGTTCTTTAAGGTTAAGTCTAATGACAATATCAAATTAATTACTCAGTTTAATCATGCCAAAGGCATGACAATATCCTACTGCTACATAAAATCCATAATATTTACAAACATCACACACACACACATTTTGTTTTTTGGCTTTAGACTGTGCAATGAACATCAAGGGTTATTGCCATCTGTAGGCTAACTTGTGAAGATAATACTTTGCTTAATTCGCTATGTGTCTCCAAAGCAGTGTAAAGAGCACATTTATATATTAATTCTATTAAGAAGTATGTTTTCTATTTCTTCTGACTAAATGAGAAATCATGTGATTAAATTAATGGAGCCTAAACTATGACCTACAGTCCTACAGTCTCAGAATTTGTGAAATCAAAGGGGAACCAATTCCACACATAGTTCATACTAATCAGCACTTTCACACAGAATAATTAATGTAAAATAATATGTGAGGGTTATTTAATCTCTCATTTTTCTTTCAGCAGTAATATTCAATGATTTATGGTAGTAAAAAGCAAGTTTTATATACTTCTAAATATTAGCATTACATATTCTCATTTTAATTTTTTTTATGTTAACTTATCACACAAATAGGAACATACTTTAATTCAGTTTATTTAAACTGCAGACAAATCTTCTAAAATACATTTTAGTCATAAAATGGTAGATATTAGCTATACTTTAAAAAAAATTAGAGAAGCCTACTCATCTTGGAAACAAATTTAGATACAGCTATTTTCTTTAGCTCAGATAATAGAAACTTCATTTTATATTTCAATGTCCTTAAATCCCAATGGTTTCTTGTTGACATTTTATAACAGAATAATTATAAGAGAAAATTAACTTTTTATTTTAAAATTTTATGCAATATCGTTTAAACATATTATTCCCCTTCCAGCAACTACTCCCAGACCTTTTTCACCACCCCAAGCCAAGACAACTTCATATTCTTTCTCTCTCAAAACAGACAAAATAAAATTAAAAAATGAGGTGTCCTTGCAAATACTTCAGTTTCATTTGCATTCTCTTCTTCATTTATACATACACTAAATATAGGAACTTATTTCATTATATGATGTTGTATAAGTTCTGGAAAAAAGGAGCGTTGTTCAGAGGAATGTTTTCTCAGACTGGTAGAGGAAATAGTACCATGGAACCAACGCTTCCAAGGATGCCTGGATGATAATGTAGAAGATTCCATGAAACATTACAACCTCTACATCTTCATTTTCTTCTTGAATCATAATCGATTTCATCATTCCAGTTCTCTGTGAATTTAACAATGAGCAAGGTTGACCACACAACAGTTGTCCATATGAATATCTTTCCATCACCTCACCTATATTTGAAATATCTATGAGCCAGATATTGCTTCTGCTATCTAGTTGAGTAAATTTAGTTTACAAGGAGCTCATGACCACATAGAAGTATTGCCTGTTTTATCATATACCAAAGCCCATAGCTTTGTTTGTCTGCCTTTCTTGCTCTCAACTGACTAAGTTAACTCAGGTGTCTTAGTTATTTATGCTGCTGTAATAAAATTCTCCGACCAAAGCAAATTAAAAAAGAAAAGGTTGGTTTAGGCTTACAGTTCCAGGGGTCTAGTCCATCATGGAGGGTATGGAAGCAGGACTTTAAAAAAAACTAGTCCTTTTCTTCAGTCAAGGAGCTCCTGGTCAGTTATTTTTCTCCTTTCTGGGCCTTCCAGGCCCCAATTCCATAGAATGCTGTCACCCTTCCTTAGGGTTGGTCTTCCTACCTTATTTAGCCTAATACAATAACCCCTAAAAATTATTCTCAGAGACTAGCTTAATCTAAATAATCTTAGGAGAACGGATGTGCCTAGAGTTTTCTCTCCTAGATGATTCCAGATCTTGGGAAGTTGATGATTTATGCTAATCAGCACACCAGACGCACTGTGTTTATTTTTAGTAATATTGAATGAGCTTATCTACCAAATATCATAGGATATGTAGATGCAAATCTGAGGAGTTTATATTAAATACGAATTGAGTATCTGACTGAATCTTGACATTGACCAAAATGAAAATACACCCTTTCCGCTATCAATGTACACAATGATGATAAGGATAAAATCATAATTTTTAAGTGTGTTTCGATTTTTGCATTCTGCAACAAAAGATTCATTTCTCTTAATGACACTTGAGGACTCATAAAGGAGTACATTCAAGCTGATTAAGAAGAAACACTTGAATACTAAGCTCTGACACTGTTGACCTTACTATATTTGCTCTCCTGCTTTGACCCTATGTCTTTGTTTTAATGCAGGTTCTAATTCAATATATTTGACCCTCGAGAAAGAAGAAAAAAAATAGAACAGACACACTTTCACTGCTCTCCATAATTTATTTTCATTTTATGCTTTATCTCTGATTATTGTTTTAGCATTTGACTATATTGTATTCATAGCATAGCTGCCCCACAGTTACCACCAGGGGTGCTTTGGAAGATGCATCTCGATGCTAATAAGTAGCCCTCCAGTCGCTCTCTAGTAGCTGGCATTTCAGGACTTTAGACAGAAGAGATCAGCTGAGCAGTGGCTGTAACAGACAACCGTCTCAATTTTCTCAAACACAGGGATGAGAAATGTTCATTTTAGTCAAAACACTTTCTTTACCTTCTGAAATAATTCCAGTTTCTGTCATATTTTGATTCCAGTCGGATTTGTGATCTTAAGTTTTCTTACCTCTGATAATGTGAACAAGAACAACTTTCCTACGAGTATCTTTGTTTCATCATTAATGAATTGCATCAAACCGGATATATATGCCTTTATGTATGTTCAAACATCTGTTTGAAAATCTCATCTTTTAAATCCAAAGGTAAAATATTTTTGCACATCCCACCTCCAGAGACCCCATCCTTTTTATCTATATGCTGACAAGGTATCATTCTGCAAACTTGATTTTATGTCTTCCAAATAATTCTAAATCAAACACTTTTTTAGTCTTCTTACAGTTTTATCTGAAATGCTCCAGAGTAAAGGAAAGGTAGGTTAAGGCCTTTGCTTGGTTGCATACCTTGTTGCAAGAATTTCATGTTGTAATTTTCACACTATCTCAATGATTACTGTGATATGGCTGTATTTAGAATAGCATACTGGCCACAATTCTTACTGCCTATATTCATACCTTAGCTCTATCACATAAAACTATATGACCTTGAACAAATTCATGAATCAAGAATTTAAGCTTCCTTATGCATAATACAGGTATTAATTATATCTATCTATTTTGTGGAAATGAAGTGCTTTAATACATATCTGGAAGTACAGGGCCTAGAAGATTTTCTGGTATACATTCAGAGTTCAAGAAATTTTACCCACGATAATAATTATTGTTGTTGTGATGTTACTGTTCTTGTTGAAATCTGAATACTCAGTGTTCAGGTGCCATGAGTTAATGCAAGGAACCCACAGAGTAGTACTGAAAACTATTCAGGTTATCTAGTAAATTATTCATTATAGTAGTCAACAAATGGAGCAAATCCTCACAAGTACATTTCTTTCCCACTCTATTTATAATTTTCAGTGATAATACAAAGCCTATGTTTTCTATATTCTCTCTAATGCCACTTTGTAGCTGGAGTTTTCTCCCCGAGTTCCCGCCAAGCCCCAGCAGTCCCTTAGCCCACTTATAAAATAAACATACAGACGCTTATATTATTTAAACTGTTTGGCCATTAGCTCAGGCCTATCATTGTCTAGCTCTTACTCTTATATTTAGCCCATTTTTATTAATCTATACTTTGCCACGTGGCTCGTGGCTTACTGGTACCTTACATCTTCCTTGTCCTGGCGGCAGCTGTAGGCAGTCTCCTCCTTCCCTTCCTGTTCCCTTGATTCTCCTCTCTGTTAGTCTCGCCTATAATTCCTGTCTGGCTACTGGCCAATCAGTGTTTTATTTATTAACACATTTGCCATACAGAATGTCCCACAGCACCACTTAAGTATGTTCATGGAAGCATTGAAGCCTCCTTTTGATTGAGATTTTACTATGTGTATTTAAGCAAACTCAAATGCAGTATTAAAAGTCTCAAAATTGTGTTTTAGAAAATTTCATGATCCTCAACTGAATCGAGACTTGAGGACCTTGTAGGCAGCAGATCTTTATCCAGAAGTACTGATTTTTCTTGATAAGCCAGGAGGGAAATAAAAATACAAGTGTGATACTATGCACCTCAAAGATGTCTACTTTTACATATTATAATATTTAGCACACTTATCTTTACATAGGCTGCTTTCTTTTTTCCTAGTCTCTTAAATTTGTTATTATCTTATTTCAATTATTCCTAGTGGTTTTCAGTTCATATTTTGTTTCTTTCCTATTCTGTCCTTGCCTTAAGGTTTGTCTGTTGCCTGTCTGCTCTTTTTCTCCTGGGTAACTCTGGTGTACAATCCACTAGTTGCTTAGTGAATATCTGTAGAATAAATGAAAAAAAAAGACCATTCTTAAGGTTAAGAACGTACTGCTTATCCAGATTCAAATATAGATTTATTTTCTTACGTAATGGTAGCCTAGATGGGGTACTACTGATTTTCAGGTAAGGTTATTTTAGTAATTTTAAACCACTGCCTTGCTACCTATTCTTAGAAAAAATTTCTTCTGTCACTTTGTGGCCTCACTTCAGTACAATTTTATCAGAAATTGAACTAGAAAAAACTAAACGCCAGTCATATGCGTGGACGTACCCAGAAGTTGAGGATAAGTACATTTAACACCATAGTGACGTGATGCAATTACATAAGTAAATACGAATTGCCAGATAAGTGCGCTTTACAGGAATGCAATAAAATTTTCAGGAGATTGGCTACTTAGAGAAAAGGGGACAGTAGGTATTCAGTAAGATTTGCAATGAGCAAGAAGTATTCTAGGCGATTTGAGACTGATCGCACAACATGATTTTAGTGCTGGCCAGCCGGAAGAGTTCACAAGAAAGAGAAAGCAGCTTTTCCATCAGCTTCGTGTTCTTACCGGCAATGCTCACACTGTCACACATTTATAAAATACTTATGCATTAATTGAAGTTTGAATAGTATTTTCAACAGGTTTATGTTTCTGTTTTCTTTTTTTTTTCTTCTTAAACTTTATTCTGCATATGCACTGGCGGTTTTAAAAATATAAGCCATGGGTATTGTAAAAAGTACTTCTGTCATCTGAATGCAAAGTACTAAAGCATTTTAACATTTCTATCTTAAAATGTGAATGACTGGTCCTCACATTCACATGCATGGAGAAGCATGCACACATACACACAAACACACACACACAAACACACAACACACTATACCTTTTTCTTAAATAAAATTATTTTTTAACACTTTTGTATGTTTTTAACGAAGTATATTAGCCACCCCCCTATAGTGATTGTCTGCCCCTCCTCCCTCCAGGTCCCTTCCCAGGTTCATGTCACTGTGTCTTTTGGCTCACTGACTTTAACCTTGGAGTGTCTGAATGACCATGGGTATGGGACTATCCAGTGGACTATTATTCAGACATAACAAAAAGGACATTTTACCATTTTCTGCAATCTGAATGGACCTATAAGACATTATGCTTCGTAAAAGGGTTCAATCAAAGGGAACACACACTTGATCATTCCACTTCCATGAGATGCCTAGAGCAGTCAGGCTTACGGAAGTATATTAGGGCCCAGTGCTTTCCAGAAGATGCATAGAGAGAGGAAATTGTATTGATTGGGGATAATGATATAGGGGAATGATTTCTAGAAATCTGCTAAAATTCATAGAACATGGCTAATGGCATTGTAGTGTGCCTTTAAAAATTTGTTAAGAGAAGTGATCTTATGCTAAGTGTTCTGATTACTACTATCACAAAAAGTGAGACATGAGGTAAGGAGACTTTTGGAGATGGAGATTTTTTTTTTATGCCTTGGCTTGTGATCTCATATTTGTATATCAATCATAACTTAGCAAAACTAAAAGAACTAATCTAATTTAACCAGCAAAATGGTATTAATAAACATCACATTTTAGGTGTGAAACATGGCATCCAAGATATTCAGTGGTTGAATTTCATCTCCACAGCTCTATCATTTTCCCTATGAAGCAGTGTTTGTAAAGATGCACTGATACCTTTTTTAAAAATTTTTTATTCAAGACTGTTGAACTTACTTTACTTTAAGACTCCTTTGTTTTATGTGTCTGGATTTCAGTTGTGTTAATCATATCATTCTGTATCACATTTTGATAAATAGAGGACGTGACTCAACCGTCCCAGCTTCTGAAGCTGCTCCATTGCCTCATCTATATTTGTTCTTACCACTCACAGTACCTTTCACTGCTAAAAGGCTGTGGATTCTACTGCACTAAAAATTTGTTCAGAATGGTTCTTTGTAAAACAATGAACTGACATACAACTTCAAATATATTAAAGATGTCTATTCTCTTCAATGACAACCTTATAGCTCCTTTTGGAGAAACAAATCAGATCACCAAATGTGTTGTATGAAAATACAAAGAAACAAGGGGCTGAAGCCAATGGTACCTTTATTCTGGTTATTTATTACTGGAAGTCAACACAAACCTAAAAACACTTAGAAAACAGGAACATTTAACTTTGACTCTGTTTGACCTGTATTAGTCATAGTTAAACATGATAAAATCAGTCTTTAACCTTTTTTTCTGCCTTCGATCCCTTTTTTGGCATAATTATATACTAAACTAAATAAGTCAAATTATACAGATTTTGGAGAGCAATAACTTTAATTGGATAGGGACCTTCCCTCTGTCCCAGGTTGCTTTCATAATACACATTTTACTGTAATTTTTAGGATTGAGATCTTGCCGATTTTGTTTTTGTGAGACAAGGTCTCAGTTTTTAGTTCAGGCCAGCATGGAACTCACTATTTCTGGTCACCTATGTGTGATCCTCCTGGATTTGCCTCCCAATATTTAAGTATATAAGAGTTTTCAAGATACCCTGCTTTGCAGAATTTTCAAATCTGAAAGCTAAGCTTCCATTAAAGTTACCTTTCTATGTGCAAATCTTGACTAAGACAAACAAAAGTTCCACCACTAAACAATATCACTCAGCAACACCAGTGCAATAGAACACCCCACATTTGATTGAAGGTAAATACATATAAATCCAATTCAAATAACTCTTTAGTAACAATCCCAGGCACTTCCCAGGTACTTTAGCTTATTAGTAGGTATTCTATTACCCCCAACCCTCTGTGAAAACCTTCTGCCACATCTGAAGATTAAAAAATACGCATAGCTATCTGGCAAGAATATTCTGTTGATATCCTTTTCCATGCCATTCTTGAAGCTAACCCATGTTAACTTTGCTTTGCTTACCTCTCTGTCATCTATCTGCCTTCTTTTCTTAAACATGTTCAGGATTTACATCCATTAAAGTTAGTTTTTCTATTCATTATTATTACTAATAAAACTGCCATGTATTTTAAGATAATTTAATATGCAAAAAATGTAATGAGTGTTTCATAAATTAAATCCTATACAAAAACTACTATGAGAATATATTTCACAGTGTGATTCCATCCTTACTCTTATACAGTCTCCTTTGAACTTTCTGCCTTCTATGAGACCCTGAGTGGACTCTCCTGGCCCTTCTCTTCTTTAAGTCCTCTTTGCAGAATTTCTTTGGAAGAGATATGCTAAGAAATAATGAAATTTAGAAAACAGACGGAATCCTTACCCATGCCGCAAGTTGCGGTGCAAATACTATTTCAGAACATAAGCTTTCTAGATTGTATTTATTTGAAATTTAATGACCTGTTGTCAAAGCTGCTGATACTCTTTTTCGTTTTCTTTTTTTTCTTTTTTTTTTTTAACATCTTACATGACATTTTTCTCACCACTTTCCCTTTCAGCAGGTGTCTAACTTTCCAAACTTCTGCCCCAGCTAATGTAAACATTATGTTTTTTCCTCCTCGACAGATAGAATTTGTCTCAGCCTGCTGTTTAAGTTTATGTCCCCCCTCCCCTCCCCCACGAAATTGACTTCCAGGTGATATTCCTGGAAGTGCTGACTTCAAGTCAAAGGCAATTGCTTCATACAAATTCTGGTTCATGACTGTCAAGTCATCTGTGACTGGCCACTCAAGGAACACAGAAATTCTGCAAGGGTACTTGAGTAGAATACACCCTGGGAAACAACCATCTTAGCGAATAATTCAGGCTGCTTTTGAGGTCAGGGCTTCTGCAGTGTCAGACTTTCTCTGTAAGGGGCTTCATTATATCAGGCAGTTTTCAATGGGAACAAAAATAGTCCTTTAAGTCTTTGGAGCTCAGTGCCACCCTCCCTTTATCTGATAATCAGATATTGAAGATTTATGCAGTCTTCTGTCTGTGAGGGATGTGAAACTACATTTCTTCTTTTCCCTGTGTGCTCGAAAACTAAGGAGCCTCTGAAAATTTATGTTATAGGTTATGAAATACATACACCGTTCTTGAAATGAGAGAAAAATTATTAATCTTCCTCTTCCATTTTTATCAGGTAAAATGTCATCTTAAATGAAAAGATTGATTTAATTTGCTCCTTGGATAGAAGTGCATGGATTGAGCTGATTCTTCAGCAAAGGAGCAAGAAGGCATTCAGTAATCTCTTACATGTTTGTCAGTTCAGAGGCTGCATTTCTATTTGGAAAGTAATCAGATGTTATTAACCTACGAATTATTGAGACTGAGGCAAAAAACATTATTTAAATATTTAAAACAAACACCGGCAGCTGAATACTTTCAAGACAATTTATTACAATTAGACTTTTAATTTCAGACTAATTGTAATGGTCTAAATGATAAACTGGTGCTTTTATCAAAGATAGAAAGAAGACTGTAGACTGGACTAACATGTAGAGCTAAGTCCAAAAGTACACTGGAATGGTAGACATTTGATTGGAGAAATGTATAGGTTATAGTGTTCTGTATCACAGAAAGATAAAGCATAAAAATGATAATACTTTGGAAGCATTTCCATATTTTAGAGTCATCTTGATGTCATAAGAGGTGCAAAATGATAGTATTCTACTCATCTTGATTGAACTTTGTATATTTCATCGAGGAAACTATGCTTCAGTGCTAACAGCATCAAAAGGGGGCCATTAGTTTAGAAACAAGTTACTTGATTTAAATCACTCAATAATAAAACTTTTGTGTAAGGAAATAAGTGCATACACCTTCTAAGAAACCAATTACAAAAACCTATAGTAAGTATCTATTTTTGGCAACATCTTTTTTTATAAGATTGTAAGTATTCTTTAAGTCGGGTTACATGTAGTCAATCATATAAGCACCTTTACATTCCTTTATCATGCAGATTTTTTAACCTCTCATGATAGTCTTTTTGCACGTTTGACAGTCCTGAGTTCCAAACCAGTTCGTGTGTGCTCACCATGCTGCCTGTCAAGGTTTTAGAGTGCACTTAGCTTATAACCTACTTACTTTGTTCAGTAGTACTCTCTTAAGGAATCATAACATCTACATATTTTCATTCCTTCATGACTTTATTGTTATCCAATGGAATTTTTAGAAAAATAAAGTTCTGTTGACATTCTGGTAATTGTAATATAAAAGAGCTTTGATGTGACCACCCTGCAGAAAACAAATTAGAAACATAAAATGATTATGTTATATTGTGAGCGTTTGAGAAAAGTAGAACTCGAGCAAGACTAACAACAAAGTTAATCTTCAGTGTGAGAATGGTGGGTGTTTTCATCTTTCACACCAGGTCAATCACACACACACACACACACACACACACACACACACACACACACACACACACTACTGTTCTTTTAATTGTAGCTGACAACAAATTCAGTTATGTCAGAATAAGAAATGTAGAGCATTTTACTGGAAAAAAATAATACTAACTAGATGTAGGATAAATGGGAACACATTTATAATCTCAATATAGCTTGACTAGAACATCAGGAAAAATTGAGAAGGAGGAAACAAGGGAGGTACTGATGTGAACTTGACTGTACTCCCAGCTGATTTTTAGACTGTGCAAGTGTAGAGAAGTCAAGGAAGTCCCTATGGGAGGGACTGCTCTGAGGAATAATTGAGAACTGGCTTTAACTCTGAAGGTGTTTTTTTTTTAAACAGAGAGAACTTCCGATCGAGATCTATGTGTGCAAAACCCACCCGAATCAGGGGATAACCATAAATTGTGAATAAAATCTGCCTTTCCACAAAAATAGTAAAAAATGATAAACAAACGAACAAATAAATAAATGAAGGGAGGAAGGGACTAAGAGAAAATATCCCCCCCCAAAAAAAAATGAAAGAGAAAATTATGTAATAAAATCTGCTGCAGCTGTACACTGTGAGGTAGATAGGTATATCAGTCGCAGGCAAGATAATGAAGTACAAAAATTCTCAGAAAAAAATTTAAAAAAAAATAATGAGACTCCATACTTCCTGCACTACATCACCAAAAATACCTGGCATGTAGATAAAATATATCTAAAAACAGATAAAAATGACAGTGCAGCATTTGTTGAAATATATACCTTAAAATATAAATATGTATGAATCTAACTGTCCACAGTTGGAGTTACTAAATGAGTACCTGAACATAGCCATAGTAAATGTAATAGTCAAAGTAAACATAAAAAATTAATGTAATAGAAACTGTGACAAAGAGATTAGAATAATGTACCTCTAAAGTGAGTGGAAAGCATAAGGAAATAATCAAATGCAAATCCTAGAGGTAAAGATTAAAATAATTGAAATGTTTAAGGAGTTGGGAGAGTGAAAACTGTGATCTGAATATGTTGTATGAAAAAAAACCCCTCTATTTTCAATAAAAGAAAAAAAGACAATTGATCGTTTCTTCCCTTTTATTGAAATAATTTTTTTCTCATATATTGCATCCTAATTACAGTTTCCCTTCCCTCTACTCCTCCCAGTTGCTTTCACCTTCCCTGGTATTGAGATCTATCCTACTCTGTCTGGCTGTGTGTCTCTGTATTTGTTCCCATCGACTACAGAAGGAAGCTTCTCTGATAATGACTCAGCAAGGCGCTGAGTGTAGCAGAATGTCCTAAGTCCGTGAACTATCTAAATATCAGGTGATTGGTCACCCAAGCAGTATCAGGTATGGATTACATCTTGCAGAGTGCATCTTCATTCAAATCACACATTGGTTGGTTACTCCCACAGATGTTGTACCGCATTGCACCAGCAAGCAGTACACCATTGTAGGTCAAAGAGTTTACGGCTGGGTTGTTGTTTATGTTTCTCTTTTGATCTTATTTAGAGATTTTAGAGAGAAGGTAAAAAAGTAATCTTTAGATAAATGAATAAAAGGTATTCGTATCCAAACAATACAGAGAAAATAATTAGAAAAAATCCCACCATCTTACAGATTATTAAAATGCATTAAAATATTTTGCAATCTGTACAGTTGCAGCCTCAGAAAGATAAAAACACAAATAAAAAAGGTCAAAACAGGCAGAAAAGGAAGTTAAAACTGAAGAACTATATAACTCAAATTATTTCCCATATTTGACAAAGAACTTGGACAGACTCATGACCAGCCATTCTTTAGTTAAACTCTTTAAAACCAAACAGTGCATTTTACTGATTTGATAGGTAGTATTTTTTTTTTTTTGGTTTTTGAGACAGGGTTTCTCTGTGTAGCTTTGTGCCTTTCCTGGAACTCACTTTGTAGACCAGACTGGCCTCGAACTCACAGAGATCCTCCTGGTTCTGCCTTCCGAGTGCTGGGATTAAAGGCGTGCGCCACCACCGCCTGGCTAGATGGGTAGTATTTTTAAAAGAAATAAGTAATAACATGAATAAGAATACACAACGGTATTAAAAATAGTCTTGTTGAAAGAAAGTAGAAAAGGATAAATGGAAAGCAAGAATCAGGAGCAATCTCACAGCTGTGGAGCCGAAGTATGTGGCTGGTTTTTCACATCTCAGTGAAACAGGAAGCAGAGGGAGGGAACATTTTCTGGCTGGCTTTCACTTATTATCCTTTGTGTTCAGTTGGAAAATCCCAGGCAATGAGATAATGCTGTCCACATTCAAAGCATATCTTCCTTCCATACTTAATCCTTTCTATAAAACTATTGTGACTGTCCTGGATCTCGCTCTGTAGACGAGGCTGGCCTCAAACTCACAGAGATCCTCCTGGCTCTGCCTTCCGAGTGCTGGGATTAAAGGCATGTGCCACCACTGCCTGGAAATTTTTAATTCTTAAAGCACATGATTTAAAAAGGCCAATGGTTGGAAAAACACTGAACCAAAGTATAAGCAAGAACCTTTCCATTTCTAAATCTTCTGAGAATGTTTCTTGATGGCATTGGGTAAAAATGCAATGATAAGGTGGATATTACCCAGACTGATCTGTACTTCACAGATGCACAGAAATGTCCTGCCTCTGCCTTCAGGATATTTGAGGACACAGGCATATGCTACAAGTTCTGGCCCTGAATATGTTCTGTGAAACTCTGTCGTATCATAATAATAAAGTAAAGAAAGAACAATTACAAAATAAGAGATGGCATGCTTCAAATGGTGAATAACTAGAAAAGAAGAGGTGATACAGCACATCAGAGAGGTCTATTGGAGCCTTTCTGGTTTTAATGCACGCCGCCCTCCAGACACACATCTTTTAATCTCTGCAACAGAAGTATATACGGAATGTTGTAGTTTCTAGAGTAACACACCACACGTGGCAGAGACAAGTCTCACAGACCACTAGTTTGACAACTGTGTTCAGTAATCTTTAATGCTGTTCAGAGAGGCTGTAAACCTATATCAGAAACTTAACTGTAGTCTTCTCTATTGAAAAGCACACATATTATCACTTAGGAAGAAAACTTTCTGGGATTTTATGTGTCACAGAATATTCCTCATGTATCATCGTTCATTTAGCCACTGTACTGATATCTGAACCCATAAGCACCTTTCAGCAAAGAAAAGGTTATAGAAATGTATAATGTAATCCAAAAGATAGATTTCTGTTATCTTGGCCTCCTCTATCATGATATTAGGTGAGGAATACTGTACTCCATTATTCATGAAATATTTCACTTAAAATTGTTTCTTGCTAGGCTGAGTAACACTTGCCTTCAGGACTCAGGAAACAGAGGTGGAGTTCTCTATGGGATTAAGGCTAGCCTGGTCTACATAACAAGTCCCAGGACATAGTGAGCCTTATCAAAAAATTCACTTGTTTTTTTTTTAAATGCTGATTCATACATTAACTAATTTAAGTTATAGGAAACTGGAAGAAATGAGACATTACAAATTCATAAGAATAAAAACTATTAATAGCAATAATAAAGATTATTACTGACCACTGGTGTTGTTGCTGTGTATCATAGTTATATGAGTTGCTGAGTATGATATTTTATTTGATAAAAGTATAACAAAGCTATTATACTTTACTGTCTTTTTGACAGATGGAAAATTTGGATCTGCTGAGATACTTATTGTCATACAATTAAACATACTGCATTTGTAATACTTAGGAATAATGATCTATATCATTTATAAATTAATACATTTATAAACCATTAATATAACTGTAGGCTACAAGACATATGATTATCTCAAAAACAGAATATTTTTTAGTATTTCACAGTCATCTGTATTTCATCTTTTGAGAACACTGCTTAATTCCATTCCAATTAAATTATTAATTGTGTTGTTTGTGTTCAATGTGTTCATGAAAACCATTTGAAAAGCTTAGGAATCTAGGTTTAGCTAAAGACACAACTAAGAAGGAGAATTACAGACCAATCTTCCTCATGAACATTGATGCAATAAAATGCTGGTAAACCAAATCCAAGAACACATCAAAAAATCATCTACCATGATCAAGCAGGCTTCATTCTAGAGATGCAGAGATGGTTCAATATACGAAAAGTTAATTTTAAATGTCTAGAAATCCTAAATGACACATATCCCTCAACGACCCCCAAACACAACAGACTTCCTCAACCTGCCAACAGATTTCCATGGTGGAGATTCAGTTCACATTGTTTTTTATGGTGATGGCTGGATGTGCTGGCATATGCTTGCAATCTCCAGAGGAAGGGGGATTACGTGTTACAAGTGAATAAGAGATCATGTGTCAACCTAAGTTTAGAATACATATTTTAAATATGACAGATCATAGGAAAAAATATACGGAAGTGACAAAGTGCTGTTGAGGGAGCCGCTTCAAATCTGATGCAGGACTGGTGTAAATAGAATCTGTGACAACTGCATTGTAGTATGTGACAGCAGTTCCTCAAAACATTTAACATATGCTTATTTTATAACCATTTCATCTGCAAATAATCAAGATAATAGAGAACTTATCCTCACCCTAAGACTAAAAATGAGCATTTGTAGCAGATTTATTTGTATTAGTTGGAAACTGGAAACAACCCAACTGCTGTGACCAACTGCCAGTGTCAGAGGAATATTGTTCAATAAAAAGAAACTATGACTTTTGATAATGTGGGTATAAGGGCAAGAAACTAAAATGCTTATAGTACTTGTGCTGGCTAGTTTTATGTCAACTTGACACAGGCTAGAGTCATTTTGGAAAGGAATCTCAATTGTGAAAATGCCTAAGATAGTGCATTTTTTTAATGATTGTTGTAGGAAAGCCCAGATCACTGCATCACTGTAGAAGGTGCCACCCTTGGGTAGATGGTCTTGGCTACTATAAAAAAAAAAAAAAAAAAAAACAGGCTGAGCAAGCCACGAGGAGAAAGTATATAAGTGGAATTCCACCCTAGCCTAAGCTCCAGTCCCTGCCTCCAGGTTCCTGCCTTGAGTTCCTGCCATGATTTCCCTCAGTGATGGAGCGTTAGCTGAGAGCTGTAAAATGAAATAAATCCTTTCCTTCGAAAGTTGCTTTTGGCTTTGGAATTTCATTGCAACAATTTTATTCCTAATTAAGATACTATTTGGTTTTATTTTGAACAGAATATCACTGTGTAACCCTGGCTGATCTAGGACTTGCCATGCAGACCAGAATGGTCTCAAATTCACAGAAATCTGCCTGCCTCTGCCCCATAGTGCAGGGATTAAAGAATACCACCATGCCTGGGACTGTGGTATTTGATTTAAAAAACACAACCATTTTACCACCACCTTGAATTTTCTAAATAATTATATTATTTAAACCATGTTAAAATATAATATTTTGGGGAAAACAGATGTCAGAGCTTTGATAAATGAGTTGACTGGTATTTCCTGGCTTTGGTTCTTATTCTTTCATTCAAAATCTGTGGTTTGCTTCAATAACGATTTTTATTTGTAATCATTGTGAAGGAATAGAGATCAGTGATAGTCAGTATGCTCTAGGGCAATAAGGCATTAAATAAGGAATGTCTACTGTGATGTAACATTTCTGTATAGAGGAAAAATTAGGGAAGATTTGTTAGTAGTTGTACATTGTTAGAATCATTACATGGGGCTCATTTAATGCATGCAAAATGATGGCTATTTTGTTAATCAAGAGCAATAAAAGCAAAATCAAAGGACAAAGAAAGAAAGACATATAAAATATCTCAAGTGTCATATTAAGAAGACTGGGCAAGTGCATGTGAAATACTGGTACTTGGGGATGGCATGTTATCATCTAAGTATAGAAAAACGAACAGAAATAAAATCAATGAATAATGTTCAAAGACCAAGGGCTAATGTAGCCTAATGTTTCATAAGCTATATTCAAAACGTGTATGTAGCTTCAAATATATAAATATATTCCTAATCTGTTTATCTATGTATCTATCTATAATAGTCCATTAAAATATCTATAAATCATCCATCATCACATGTTCTCTCTATTTATCATCTACAGTCTGTCTATTATGTTCTTTTTAGCATATGATAATTCTATATAATAATGGCTCTAATTATTGAATTTTTATGTTTATAATGTGTTTTGATCATATTCACCCCTATTACCCTCTCTTGTTCCCTGTTTACTCTTGCTAATGCCCCTTCTCCTTCCTCAAAGTCCCATTTCTGCTTACATGTCTCTTTTACATTAACTATGTAACCTGGTAATTCTGTTCTTCTTCATCTCTCAGTAAAATAAAAATCACAATAGTACTGTCTACTCTTTAGGAACTAAGATTGTCAGTATCCATAGTGCTTATAAAGCAGTATTTTCATAAGTGCCTTGAATTAACCAACAGGAAAGGATTGCAGTTCTGTGGTGTTGGAGCTGATTACCCACAATAAGGTGTCATTAGTTGTTTCCTGCATTAATATTTGATCTTTTGTTCAATCAAAATGTGTACAATAAACACTAGCTTCTCTAAGGTCCTTTCATTTATGGGCGTCCTTTAGTTGTGATTGTCATTGCTTAATTTCTCAGCCCCTATTATTATGTGGGAGCACACATCATCGCTGACAGACTACTTTCAAAGCAAGCTAGTGTTTTTCACTAAAATCTCTATAATTTAATATTGTATAATGTGTAAAAGCTAGTGATACATGGCAGGGACCTTAGAGGTATTTTATAATTTAATTGGCCTTTCCTTGTCTTTTTTTAGAATTCACTGCAGATTAAAGTAGGCATTGTGGTTTCATGGAACAAAAGAGTTATCTTAAAAACATGTCACAACTGCCTGGGAGAGCTAGTAATAAGGACCTGCTAATAAGCAGCTCAAAATAACCCTACCATGAACATCCTCATCCCCTGGCCCAGCCTGCACACATCAAAGAGAGTGATAGGGAGGAGAATTGCATATTGATTATTACTTGCACTTTTGTTGTTGGGATCTTTTGTTGTGCATGGTTTGAGAAGCTTAATATGTATGAAAGAAGGGGAACAGCTTAAGTGTAATGAAATGTGTAATGACATCCCGTTATTAATAGTGTGCCTCTATCTTATCTCACGGGCTGTGGAAACCAAGGGGATGCTTTTATCCTATTCTTCTTCTTTGTTGCTGCCAACATAAATGTGAATTTGATTAGATCTGGGTAGACCTGTAGAATCCAAAACATAGGAATGCCTTCCAAAAGAATCACATCTGTAATAGACAAATTGGAACCTTAATGTGAAAACCAATAACCGAATTAAGATCACTAACTGAATTAAGAACATAGTGAATATTAATTATACTGTGTGACCCTTTAACAACGATTCACCACACCATTTTACTTTTAAAAAAATCCTCAGTTATGTCTATTTTTTATTCTAAGACAAAAGATGTAAGCTATGGGAAAATTTATGAGAAATTAGAAAGTTATTCAAATTAGAAACTTCTAAATCATCTTCTATGACATAAGTAAATTGGGTGAGATTCAAATGTGCCTATCTTACCCAACTTCTGTTTTCCAGTCCACATGCATATGGACATGAAGCCACATGCAGTCACTTGTAATGTGGTCAGCCTTAGATTTCACAACACAGAGTTTTAGACACCCCAAGACATCCCGGAATGTACAGAAATTAAGCATGCAAGTTATGGAAAAGAAGAAATTAGAGAAAAGACTCTTAAAATGAATCCATAAACACCTTGAAAAGCCATGAATTACTCCCAAATTGAACATTCATGAGGGAGATTATAAATAAAAGTCAAGTAGAAGAAATAAGGGCAAGAGGATTACAAGATTACCATGTGCAAAATAAAGAGATCTAGTCTCTAACACACATGTATGCATGCACATACTAATATAAACAAACAAATATAGTAAGGAAAAAGATTTGGAGACTGAAAGGTCAGGAAAAGATTTCAAAATCTGTCAAGTTCAGGGTGAGAAGGGCAGAGGAGTTTGCAGCTTCAGTCTTTCAAGTTAGAGTTGTTTCCTGAAAACCTTGGGCCCTAGATGCTACCACAACAAAGTACAGCCAAATGAATCAAAGTTCAGGGTGAAAAGCCAATTTAACTGAGCCAATCAAACTAAGGAGATATCAGAAGATAACAAACTTTACAAGGTGCTAGCTGCAAAGACCAGAGCATAACCAAACAATGTTAAATGTATTAATATATAAGATATTATGACCACTATGTAGAAAAATAGACCTTGGAAGAAGAGTAAAGGAAAACTCAGATGTGGAATTTGTAGATAATCTTTATAACACAGATACTCATCCAATACTCAGTGACAAAGTAAAACAGTTACCTTGACCAGATATAATGGGACTCAATAGTAGTAAGTCTAATGGAAATTCAAAAAAACTTTCAGGATTTATCATATAAAAATGAAATGAATTGGTATATTTAATAGTAGATTCAAGAGAAGGCAGGAAAAGTGTCCAATTGATATTGAAGATATGTATTAGAAAGCATTCATTAAGAGCTTGAGAAAAATGTCATAACAATTAATGGCAAAGAAATCATGCATTTGAAAGAGAGCAAGGAGGGATATATGGGCGGTGTTGGAAAAAAGAAAGGGAAATGATGTAATTGTATTATACTCTCAAAGCAATAAAAGAAGCAATAAAAAATTGAAAAGAATCTGAGGTACATGAAACAATATCACAAATTCAAATATGTAGAGATTACACACAGGATAACAGAATAGTGTTAATTTATGAAGTGTTTTACCAAATGTGATACAAAACATGGAGCTGTGAGTTAAGAACTGCTCAAATTTCCGGAATGATTAACAGACAGAAACTCAAAAAGGTAATGCTGGATTCTTTCATTTAAGACCACCAGCACAAGAACATGGAAAGATAATAAACAAAATCTTTGCACGCTTGAGCTAGCAATATTTGCAAACCATTTTGGGAACAATATATTCTAGCCAAGTGAGTATTATTATCCAAAGAGTGAAGAAGTTAACATTCAAAAGCAATCAAAGGAAGTCAGCATATTAATTAATTGAAGTAGAATATGCAAGTCATCTTAGTGCATTAATATGTCTGCCTGCATATTGACAGTAGGGAAGTTCCTTGTTTTTTAAAGAGACATTTTGGGTAGATATTGTCCTGTTTTGTTGCTCAGGCTGGACTCAATCTGATGAAATAGAAACATCATATATCTAAAAAAAAGTGAGACTAAGGCTTGTAATACTCCACTGAACTTGAAGAGCATACTATTGGTGTAATATTTACTAGTTTCTCATTAAATTTTCAGCTTAGAAAAGAGATGTCTGTTCTGACAATTTTTCCTTCACTTTGAGGTGAGCAATTTAATCAGTACAGCAACAGGAGTATGCATGACAACTGAAACATTTTATTTTGAAAGTTTAGTATTCTGTATTCACAAATGTCACAATTGTTTATGCAGACAATGCAAAGGGTTTTTAAAAACTACTCCTGAAGCTATCATGTGACTTTAGATTAGTAGATATTAATTAGAAAAAAAGTATTAATAATTGCATCAAAAAATCCAGAAAAGTGATATGTTTAGTAAGTGATAATTAAAAACTTTGCCAAGTAATCAAAGATTTGCTACAAGAAATGAAAAATGACATTAAAAATTAAAGCCTTATTATATTCAGGAATCAAAACAATCATGGTAGTAGTTCAGTTAATTTAAAGGATAAAATTGGTTTGCTGTAAAATTTCCAGCAAGATTTTATGATAACCAATGAGTTATAACTAAAACATATGTAGATACTTAAATTATTATGAACAATTAAAAATAACTTTCAGCAAAAATATTAAAAGATACTATTAGATTTCAAGATTTTATGTTCTTCAGTATGAAGTTGCAATGATCAAGACATTGTTTTCTTTGACTACATAAGGAAAAGAAAACCAGCAGATTAGAAGTCATAGAAGCATAGATGCACACGTGCACACACACACACACACACACACACACACACACACAAGTATGCTGATGTTTGACAAGTCATAAAACTGTATCAACTAGAAAAATATTTTTTCATTCAATAAATTTATATAAACCTTCCAAGTAGCCACACTGACAGAAAAAAATTAAGCTCAATATCTATTTCATGTTACACACAAAAATTTCATATAGCATGAAGCAGATTAAAGAATACAGATAAAAGAAGAAAGGTAATTAAAGAAAAAGCAGAATTATTCATCTACAATTTTTTCATAAGTGAAAGTTTTTTGCCAATACCTCAATGAACCAATATTGAAAGATAAAGCTATTGGGAATTGGCAAGATTAGAATATGTATTCAATAAAGAAAGGATGAATGAGCCTGTTACAGAGGGAATAAATGCATGTTTTTGAAAAGGAGCTAAAAACTGCAGGGGCAAGGCCCAGGCAGTTCATGTCTGTTGTGATGTTCCAGGGAAGAGAAAAGAAGAGGTGAGTGGCTGGAGATCCAGTCAGAATTCTCACTTCCTGTCTTACTCTTTCCTTCCCTCCTCCACTATCCCTTTGTGTCTATTATCACCATGAGCTAGGGCTTTGAGGTTATAGTCATTTCATGTTCTTTGAAACAGGTACTTGTTGGGCTAACCCAGGTAGATAAATACAGGTCTTCCCTGGAACTTAATGCTGCACCTATGCAAACTAGCACTGTACAGACTTCACTGTCCCCTGACCCCCAAACCAGTACAGAAAACAAAACCTCTAGACCTGCATAACTGTGAAATTTCTGCATCTTCATTTATAACATTTCTGTTCCAAACAGCATCACCTTGGCTTGCTACAGTTAATTCAGGACACGTCTTTACCACAACTGCAGGCTGTCGATAGCATCATAGAGTCTGTCCTATTTATGTGCTGCTTGGCTTGGTGGGCTATGAGCCCTAGGGATTATAGCATTGGTGGCCAAGGGATTTTGTACATTATCCTTCTTCCAACCCTAAGCAACACAGTATGAAGTGTAATTTTCTGCTTCCCAGGAAGAAGAAGGAAGTAGATGCCAAGTTGCTTTATTGAAATCTCAGTCCATTTCCCTAAATAGTAAATCCTGGACCTGGTTAATTTGCCACGGTGCCTGACTAGAGACTGAAGCACTGGGGCAAGCCTGTATCCCAGCAGAGGCTTGTTGGCCTAGGTACCATATGCAGACACTCTTCTAGTTCATTATCCTCAACAACCATGCATTTGATAAACTCTTAGACATGAAGTCCTATCTATTGCTGAAATAGTAAAAACACACTGGCTGTAGATTTGTATAAAATGTGAACTTGGGGACTACAACGATGGAAGTGAATGCGGGCTCAGAGAAAGTAAGCAAACCACTTAGAATTTCTGGAAGGAGAGCTACAGACAGAATCGTATCAGAAAGATGGGAATAAATATCTAATCTTGTTGTTTATTGGTGTTTATAGGCTTTTTACTCAATTAAATGTACATTTTCAGACACTACAGCTCTAACCAACAGGCAAAATAAGAGGTTAATAATCATTTGTAAATTGATCTGCTTAAACTATTGGATATGGATATAAAAATATTTAAAGAAACAATGGTCATAAACAAAATATGGAGAGCTAATTCAATACTTTATCTGAAAATGTTAAAAGCGACCTTGAACATACTAAAGAAAGCAAATAGAAACCCTTAACCTATTTACCTAAAATTGTGTGCTAGGAAGGAGGGAACCAAAGGGGGGATGATGTCATTATGTTATAGTCTCAAAATCTAAAAGAAAATTTTATAAAAGAGTAAATGAGAGAAAAATACAACTGATAAAAGGAATAAATAGAATAATAGACCAAACAGCAAAAGGAATCAGTGACCTATAACACACATTATGTGAAATCATCAGAGAAAATACTATAAAAGTTATTCTCAGGAGACATTTGTGACCACAATAAAACAGCGAGTATTCAGAATACTGGTGTCCAAGAAGGAACTGAGGATACAAGAGGGACAGAAGACTTACTGAGAAAAAATGCAAATCTACAAAAAGATTCCTCTGTGTGTGTGTGTGTGTGTGTGTGTGTGTGTGTGTGTGTGTGTGTGTGTATGTGTGTTTGAAGGAGAAAGATCAACAGTCAGATCAGTCAGGTTTAATTCAGCCATATATTATAATAAATCTCTAAAAGATAAAAGAGCAAAAGAATTATCAAGTCATGAGAGGAAAGGTTACAGAGTTCAAGGAAAATACTACTACCAAACAATGAAACCAGACCCAACACAGCTATCCTTCAGCAGTGAGGGAGCAATAAAGACAGAGATAGACAGAAGCTGAGAAAAGTGTTTTACTTCCACCTTATCTGTCCTATAAGAATTGCTATAGAGGACAGTGGTGCAGAAACATGATTAGGTGTGAAGGATTCTGATGCTGTGGTAACAAACAAGAAGACACAGTAGGACTTCTTTGCTAGATCCTTTCTGATGCCTCTATCTGAGTTACTATACCCAAGGTATAGAGCAAGGTATCAGTCAGTGAAATTCTGTGATTCTTATCAAAGGGAAGATAGGAATCAATCTGAGAATGGTGAAAGGTCAAAGAACAAACTTTGAGTTCCCATTATTATTATTATTATTATTATTGTCATTATCATTATTTGGTTAATGATTTCTGAGCACAGACATTAATAAATTAGAAATATATTTAAACATATTTAAATTAAATTTAAATATAATAATAAACATGTTATATATTAGATACTATCCATAATAATGTCAAAAATGTTAAGATATGACTTAATAATAATATGTAAATATATGAAAATATATATTTTAATAATGTATTCTGTTACATGCTGGAATTTATTAAAAAAACTTTCTGTTATTTCAGGTAGTAGTGTGATATTTAAGTATCTACATCTTAATGAAGTTTAGATTCTTATCATTGCTTAAATGACAGATTTTTCAATATAAATTGTCTTTCACTGTCTTCTTTCATTTTGTTTTATACTTGTCTTGGACTTCTGGTGACACATGATTTCTAGTGAGAAAATATAAGAATATGAAATGTTAAGTAGAAATCACTCATTTTGTTTCATGTCCTTATAACATCCATTTCCAGTAACCAAATGTTTGGAAGGCAAACAGAAACATAACAGCTCACCTTGTGCATCATCTTTGTCCCTTAGTCAATCATTTTCAAACTTATCTTCTAGTAGTAAATCAGAAAAGAGACAAAAGAAATTAATTTAATAGCATCAAATTATTTCTCCAAGGAATATAATATAATATGATTAGTTTGATAATCACCATATGCTTAACTGAGTGCATCCCCAAATTTGTTAGTTGCTATTAAAGCTCATAAGATATTTTATATTCATAATACTTTAATGATGTGTACTTACACTATACCTGTGACATAAAATAAAATAGGAGGTAATGTCATGCCTTATCATTGTGAAAATTAAAGTGTGTGATTTTTATAGTAGCAAATGAAAATCTATACCCAAACTAAGATCATTTTTAGCACAGGTAAGCATTTTGTTTTTTATAAAATATGCAGGAATATATCACATTATCACTAAGAGTCATTTTTTCACTCCATAATTTTTAAAGACCAGTAGTATGTGTTTATACCCTCAGTCTCTGGCTTTCTAGTGTCTGGTTCCTGGTCACACAAGCAGTGTCAGGTATGGGTTCCATCTCCTGGTGTAGGCCTTAAGTCAATTGAGATATTGATTGGTTACTTCCACAAGCTCTGTGCCACCATTACCCTAGTATATTTTGCAGGCAGAGAACATTGTAGATCAAAGATTTTGTAGCTAGACTGATGCATTTTTTTTTCTATTTTGGTAGCCTGCAGAGTACCTCCTCATACCAAAGACACATTCTAGAACATAGTGGTAAGATTTCTATGTAGGCATCAACTTGACATCTCCATGTTCAATGAGTTGTGTGGGTGTTGTCTTCAGCTATGGTGGCTTGAAGTCAGTTTGTGGAAAGCAACCTATTGCCTGGGTTGTTTGGAGATTCCCATGGGCTCCTTTTGGCCAACAACTCAATTGGATGTAACCCAGTCCCAGTACTAGAAACTTTATTTGGTGACAAGAGATGGCTATTTGGTACTCTTTCTCCTCAATTATTTGGGGACTTTCTTAGAATCACCTTCACACATTTTAGGAAGTTTCTACTACAGTAGGTTTCCTCACTACCCCTTCATTGCCTCTCGATTCCAGCTGTCTCTCCCTGCATTCACCTCCCTCCCCACCAGGTCTTCCTGTTGGTCCTTTCTGTACAGGTCCTCTGTGTATTTATTATGGTTTTTAGTTTACTGTTTTTGTGAGTCTCTTGAGTGTGTGAATGAGTGGGTCTCGATACTTGTGACTTCTCTTGGGCTCTTTGCCTTCTGTTGGTTGGCCTTTTCCAACTTCAATGTCATGTTTTTTTTGTTTTATCTTATTATATTTTATTTTGTTATATTTTGTTGCTTTGTCATGGAACCTGTTCTTTTCTAATGAGAGACACTGAGAGAGTAGATCCAGATGGAAGGGGAGGTGAGGAGTAATTGAGGGGAGTAGGAGGAGGCAAACTATAATCAGGATATATTGTATGACAAAATAATCTATCTCTAATAAAAGGGAAAATATGCAGGAAACTGTTCTTAGCAGTTATAGGCTTTAAAACAGTATGGAACAATACACTATCTCTATCAAAACATTTATGTAACAAATCACACACAAAACCACACAGTGAGTTTGGTTTTGCTATGGAGTATTTATAATGAATTCATTTCATAATTATTTTTCCTTTGATTTATTAACTCAGGTTTGCAAAGTTATCATTCTGGGGTTTCATTCTGGTATTTGTATTTTGCAAATGTACAACATGAATCACTGTATTTCAAAAGTTAATAAACTGGTCTAAATTCTCTGATGGATTTAAATTGAAATATAAGAACTCCAAATTTTTCTGGGTGATGTGCTATGTTTAAAAGATTATAGCTTAGTACTGGATATAACTTAGTAAACACGAGCTTCTACTGATGAGTAAGTTAATCTCCAAGTCTAAAACAAACACCAATATAGAATATCCACAGGGCTTGTGGTAATTCACATGCACATAAATTAAACTGGTCACAGATATGCCTATAAAAGATCAAGGATGGATTTCCAAATAAGAAAAATGTAGCGTTTTTAAATCATTATTTTTTTCCACAAAATAAGAAAAATGAATATACCTGTCACAGTAATAACAGCCAAAATTTATTATAGATATTTTATAGGATACATAATTTGATGTATTCTACATGGTTTGAGTAATAGTAAAGGCCTTTGTACATTACACATTTTAAAAACCAAGAATAATGGGTTGTTTTAGTTATGATCATCCATATTTTACCAGGATCCTACTTGCCTCTGACAGAACATTAAGCATAGTAAAACTACTAATGTGATTAACTTGGAAAGCTTTAAAAAAGTTAGCTTACCAGTACTTCCTCCATGTCAACTTTGAGTAGGTTGATTATAAATGTTTCACATATTTTGAAGTATAAATTACTCACATTTCTAAATAATTTGTCTTGGGACGGAGATATAACACAGGAATGAGGACCTGAGTTTGTACTCCAATTACCCACTCAAAACCATTTGTGTCGCTGTAATTCCTGTGCTGAGAGACAGAGGCTGAAAGATCCAAGAGATTGATTCACTGGTTAGCCAGGCTAGTCAGTCAGTGAGCTCTTGCTTTAGTGAGAGGCCCTGTCTCAAAAAATTAGGTGGAAAAAAATCGAGGAAGACACTGGACATCAACCTCTGACCTCCACACATTCATGCAGGGGTGTATGCGCCAGCACACAGAAAACACAACCAGACATCAATCTCTGTTCCAAATATTCATTCAGGGATGTATGCACCAGTGGACAGCATACACATATGCACACACTTTACACTACACACATAAACTCAAACAAAAATTTTAATTTTCTCCTTTTATACTTACCAAGCTTTACTCTCTGTGCATACAGACTATGGGGTGCTCATTCTCGTCCCTTTTTATTTAGTACTTCCAGACCATTAAATAACAATTCCAAGTCTTTAATGTAGGTAATAACTGTTTTTTTTGTGTGTGTGTTTGTGTGTGTGTGTGTGTGTGTGTGTGTGTGTGTGTGTGTGTGCCAGCTTGCCCCCAAAGAAGTCTGGCAGCTGCTGGTTTTCTCATTACTACCTTTTTTCATGACATAAGAGCTGGCATATAAACCAAGAAGAATCTACTTTTTCATAAAAGTCTTTGCCGGATACTTGTCAAATGCGGTGGCCCTTGTTCTTTCTTTTGAGTCATTTCATGAGCTCAAATAGCCATGAAGTGTTCTATTTAATACATTCTGGCAAAGGTTATTGGAAATAGCTATGTAATCATCTTTCAGCAATACTCCTCCATTGTGAAAGATGTCCTGATGTTCCCATATGTCCATAAGGATATTTTAGTTTCTTTTAAGTTTTCTGCCAACCTACTCATAATAAAATTAATATATTAACATCAGGTCCATGACTATTTCCTGTGCCATCCATCTGGACTTGTCTTCTGTAATAGGCAAGATTTTATGAATGGTTATAATCTGTTTTCTCAGACCTGAAATTCTCTGAATAACATTTTTAAAGTTCAGTGTTATTCCCAAAGTACTTAACTTAATATTAAACTTGAATTTTAAGATAATTAAATTAAATATGAAATGTGATAAACTTTACAGATATATCTAGTGTTTGATAATTTTCCATTCAATAATTCTACCATTAAAGAGATTATTTTCAAATGCGCAAGAGGAACATATGACAGCTCCTATTACTATTTCATCTTTTAGTTCTCTTGGAACCAGAGGGGATGTATGTGCAAGATACTGATTCAGGAGAACCTTAAGAGAGAAGGAATCAGAGAAGCATAAGTCAGTGGGGGAAGCCAAACAAGAACACAAGGGTTGACTCGTTTCAGTAAGCTGTTTCAGAGGAGTCTACAGACATAATGAACCGTGGTTATGTACATGCATTGGGAGGCAAGGGAGCCAGAGTTTCATTATAATAATCCCTAGAAGTAGTTCCATATATATGACTGGAGAGAAAGGATTTTTTTTGGACATTTTTGTTTGTCAATAAAGTGACTCCTCTTTGGACATCAAAAATTACTCAGGAAAGATAGCTCCTGGAAATAATTTGGATTACATATGATAGCCACTGGAGATATGTCTATGAGCTGTGTGTGTGTGTGTGTGTGTGTGTGTGTGTGTGTGTGTGTGTGTGAATAAAAGATGCATACAAGTGTAAGTAAACTTATATCATTATATCATATAGTTATATATGTAACATAATTATGTATAAGTAATATAATTATAGACAATCAATTGCATCAACCATTAAATATATGCCTGAAAAGAACCATTTCATGACTTTTTCCACATATTTAGATTATAGTGAAATATAAAGTAAAGTCTGCCACGTTACACCATAGTGATGTATGTTCTTTAAGAGTGGAAGTACATTTGTAATGAAAAACATCAACAGTATTCATCTTCAGAACTCTTTTCATATCCATTTAAACAACAAACTAACTTCCTCTTCATCTCTGCATCCCTTCTTAATTCTCAACAACAATTTGGCTTTCTGAATTTATGATTCTGAATAATCTAACTCCTTTATTTTACAAACAGAGACATAACATATCCCAAGTTGTTGGCAGTCTTGTGTTTATTGAGTGTGTTTTTTGTTCACAAATATTTATAAATATCCATACTCAATAACATATGTCAAAAAAAGAGAAACAACCATGGATTCCAGAAAACTTTTTTTAATTTTTAAAAGCCATAATAGTGTATCTGAGGTTCTATGTCAGTAAAGAATGAATCTCATGGTGTTTTATGTGAACTTCATGTGTAGACAAGTGTTTGACATGTGACCACTACCTTTGTTGGAGAAAATTTTAATTGTTATCATGTGAAGTGTATTATGTAGTTTGACATATTTTACAACACTATTTCAATAAAAGAAACACACTGATACACAATTTCTTATATACTAGTAAAATGCATTTTTTAAAATTTTTATTCTCTAACAAAGAAAATAATGGTAGTGAGTTGGGATCATTCAAGTGTTGACATTGCTTTTAGTATGCATATCATTAACAAAGCAATCAAGAATTTTCTGCTATATGTCTTAATCAGCAATCATCTGACCCTTTTTCTACACTCTTAATCATTCATATTTTAATATAAAAGGATTAGAAAAACATCACTGCAATCATAGGAAAAACCAAACTGATGATAAAACATCACCTAATTAGTTTCATTTGATAATCTAATTCAAATTACCAGTTCAAAATATAATTTTCTTTTTTCATTAAGTCGTTTGTGCTGCTTTTCATGAGTAATCATTAAGCAGCCCATGCACCAATCCCTAAAAGTTATTCATGATTAAGTACAGAGAATGCATGCTTGGTATTATACCCACATCAGACAAGTGTTCTTCTAATACCTACAAATATTGAGTGCAATGTTTAAACCTGACTTATGAACTCCAGGATGCTGAGTGCTATTAGGCTCCCTCTGTATTTGAATACACAGAAAGCCTCCTTTCACAACCATCTGTGCTGTGTTGCTTATACACATTTTACTGTTTGCTCAAGATTTTGGGATTTCTTTCCGATTACTTGTCATAATCAGCCACTGATGAATGAAGTGCATTGATTCTCAGAAAATATTTCTTCTAGCCTAGCTCCAATGTATACATCTACTCCTTTTATAGATAACTGAAGTTAATATTTGGTTCAGGCAAAACTATGTCCAGCAGTGTTCACAGACACAGAATAAATGCTTCAGTAAATGAAGGCAACTTAGAGTCAGACTAGGGTGAACTTTTTTAGTTTTCTCAGGTATCCTGTGGGGGTAGTACTCGACTTCAACCCTACACAGAACTATAGGCAACTGAAGAAAGCTGGGAACAGGAGAGTTGGTCTTCCCCAAGGAAGGGAGTACCAATGGGTTGTCCAATGTCAACCTATTAGGCCTGAAAACAGACAGGTAACATTGTATGGACTGAATAGGTTATATTTAGGAGAATATATGTATATACATGATGGTGTACTCATGCAGTAACAATTAGTGCAACAAGAGGCTGTGGATTTGAAGGAAAGTGGCAAGGGGTATATGCAAGGGTTTAGAGCAGCAGTTCTTAACCTATGGGTCATGACCCCTTTGGGGGGGGCAACGACCCTTCCACAAGGGTCACATATCAAATATCCTGCATATGAGATATTTAAACTATGATTCATAGCACCAAATTACAGTTATGAAGTAACAAAGAAAATAATTTTATGGTTAAGAACCACCACAACATGAGGAGCTGTAATAAAGGGTTGCAACATTGCAAAGGTTGAGAACCATTGGTTGACAGGGAGAAAGGGGGAGGGATAAATGTTACAATTAAATTATAATGTCAAAAATTAAAAAAAATTAAACACCCCCAAAGTTATGGATTTCAAAGTACAAAGATTTCAAATCTGACAAAATGTCCCTTTGTTTTTCCCTCCTCATTCATTCTATTATTTCTTTTAGCAACAATAATTTGATTCTAAACAATTTGTTGGAAATAGCAACAAATATTTCAACAATTTTAAAATATATATAAAATTTAATTTATGTTTAATTTTAAAAGTTTTGTAAAGCTCATTTTAACATTGTTGTATTCAGTTCTGTGCCAGTTTTTTTTTTTCATCAACTTGGCACAATCTCAAGTCAACTGCAAAAGGGAACCCCCAGTTGAGGAAATGACCCCGTCAGATTGTCATGTAGGCATTTCTGTGGGACATTTTCTTGACTCAAGATTGAGGTGAGAGGGCATAGATCACTGGGCAAGTTGTTCTGAGTAGTATACAAAAGCAAACTGAACAAACCATGGAAAGCAAGCCAGTACACATCATTTCTCTATGATTTTGCTTCAGTTTGAGTCTTCAGATCCCTGCTTTGGTTTGGTGGTCTAACTTCTCTGGATGATTGACTTTAACCTTTGAGGTCAAATAAACCATTTTCTCCCCAAATTGATTTTGTTCAATGGCTTAGTTACTGTTTAATTGCTGTGAAGAGACAGCATGATCTACGAAACTCTTATGAAAGAAAACATTTAATTGAAGGCTTGTTTACAGTTACAGAGGGTTAGTCCATAATCACTAAGGCAGGAAACAGAAGCATGGTTCTTTTGCAGTAGTTGAGAACTTTATATCCTGATCTGCAAGCAACAGGCAGAGAGACAGAGAGACAGAGGTGCACCTGAAGGTCAGAGGAAATCTTTTGGGCAGTGGTCCTCCCTTTCCACCATTTTAGTCCTTAGGATTGAGTTTATGTTATCAGACTTGTACCAAGTGCTTTGACTCATGGAGCCATCTTATTTCTCCACTACATTAGTTTTAATAATTTAAATATCAAGTATGTCTTAGATGTCTTAGATCGATAGGATGTTGCATTATGCAATTATATGTTATTTTTCCAACAGTGATAATGTACTGTTGCCTAATTCATGACTTTGATTTGGCAATATTGAGTGAGGCCCTCATCATACTTTAGTAGGTTCACTATGATTTTATCTTCTTTCTTCCATGTTAGTGTACTCTATAGCAGAAGAGGTCATTTGTAGTTATCTTTTGGAAAAATATTACTTTATATTTCTTGGCCTTCAAGGAACACTAGCTTATACTTGGTATATCCAATTATTACATTTTCATCTCTGCAACCTCTGAACATTAGATTAATTAACCTCTTATTTATTTGCCTTCGTTTTTTATTCAGTTTACAAATGATCTTCTAATTTTCCAAATAATCTACAGTAAGGTCAGATTTCTTCCTTGCTTTTCTCTTATAATAAATGGATTGTGTGAATTTTTATTCATTAAAATTATATATCTTTGATAATGCAATTGATATTCACTAATACAGAAAATATTATATTAGACAAATCATCTACCATTTCCTCTTCATGTTCTGATAACTGACAATGGATGGACATTAAAGGAATCAGATAGAGGATATAGGTCAGTTGTAGACCAGTTGGTTAGCATATAGGAAGCTCTATACTCAGTTCCCAGTGATTCAAAACACAAAACAAAATAAGCAAAATAAATTGCTTTATAATTCCCAAACAACTTTGTTTCCTATTTCTCTTTTTAAATTAGTGTTGCCAATATTAATTCATGCAAACAAAAGCCTTGCTTAGTATGACCTCTCCATTATATTCACTAGTTATACTGTTCATCATCAGATGTTATATATTTTGTTCTCTGAATATTTATTATGCTCAATATATTCTACTTTTAGTTATTGGACTGTTTCAAGTGTTAGTTTTAGAAGATGATGGCCATCAATTAGAAAGATACCTAAATCTGGACACTTCACCCTTAAGCTTATAATATAAAATTATAGGCAAGAAATAATCATGTATAAATTATTTCTTTCCCTCTTGCTACAGAAAAACCATGCCACAAAACAAGCTCCTTAATAATGAATGACACCATCATGTACCCAACTGTGAATCCAGTGGAAAATTCAGACATGGCAGTTTCTGTTTTCATATGGCAGAGCACGAATAACTGGGGAAGTTTAAGATACTAAACTGGGTCCTGTATCAAGGCTTCAAGCCTTCACTTTCCAGTGCTGAAGTTTCCGAAAAGATATTTTGATGTTAGCTGGGTTGCTTCGCTTCAGTATCTCAATGTGTCCTCACTACATAAGCAGATTTGACCTTCTTGGAGTAAAGTATCTTCAAAGCATTCAGACTCCCTGTCTTGTAGTGAGTTCATGCCAGTGCAATATTCTTGGGGACTCAGTGTAAGTCACTGTTTCACTTAAAGACAGATCAGAATGAGAACATTTTTATGATCTCACGTACTGTCGACCAGAGCAGCTGTAAGGTAGCCCAGTGGCATATGGGAAATTTTTTAGAGTCTCTTGGGAGACACCTACTCCTATTAGACATGCTCAGAACTCTGTTTATGCATATATTCTGTTTTCAGCATGAGTTCTGTGGGAAAAGTGCCTTTGTTTACCCCCCTTACCTCACTTTTTCCTGGTATTAATTTAACTCAATAGCCAGATAATGCATCTCTTTGTCTTCAATTACAGCTTCTTCCCCTGTACATTCCACACTGTTCACGATACAATCTTTAAAATTAAAAATGTTCTGTCATCAGATTTTTTATTAAACCACTCAAGGCTACTGCAAAAGCTTTTATGATAAAGGTCAAATATCAGATACCATATTATTTAGTGCACATAACCCCCAAAGATGTTTTATATAGGACTCCTTATCTATTCTTAACCCCCGATCACATACGACCTATGCCTTCATCATTTTCTTTGGGTGTCACATTGACTTAAAATGAGGTAATTTTAAAGTTCTTTCTTTCTTGACTGCAATATTATCTCATCATCTTTTCCTGTACCTGGAGAGATTCTGCTTATAAATTATATGATATACTTTTCTGCCTACTGAGTAAAACAAACATTTTTTTCAGGCTATGTGCTGATTTTGACCCATAATGTCTATTCACTGTCAGACAAGCATGTGGAGCCAACCCATTGAATTGTCAGATGTGTGGGATGCTGCTACCAGTGAATATATACTCTCTTTCTCTATGCTTTAAGAGTTAGCTTTGCAGATATTTACCTATCATACATAATGTATGAAATTATCATTGTCTCTTCAGAGTCTCTATCTATTTACACATGGGTGCCCTTATTTAAAACCCCGTCTTATTTTGCTAATAACGTATTACCCAACCTGGAAAGATTAATTTTAATAAGAAAACTTCTTTTTTCTTCACCTCTAGATCATTAGATCATGATGATCTAATGATATTCCAGGAATCTAGGCTCTCATAGGAATAGCAAACACATATCACTCATGTGTTAATTGCTCAAGTAATGCTTTGTACAGGTCATTTCATTTAACACTCACTAAATGTTATGAATATTACAGGTAACACTATTCTCTCTGATTTCCCCCCCCCCTCTCTCTCTCTCTCACACACACACACACACACACACACACAAGATTAGTTCATTTGCTAGGGGTGTGACAAGAAATTCTAATGTTTTAACTCTGGATCTTTGACATCAGACATCAGGCTGAGAATGTAGTTCAGTAGTTCAGTACTTGCCAAGTGTGTGAAGGTCTCTTGACTGGATCCGTTGCACTTCCAAAAGGAAAACAAAACAAAACAAAAAGGAAAGGAAAACAAGAAGATAGCACACATCAATATGTGTACATCTATGTACGCATGCTTTCATGAATGGTTAGCGTGTGCATGATATTTAAGAAGAGTTAATTACAGTGATTGCTTAAAATGTCAGCAAAGAGCCTTTAGGTAGGATTGTTTTCACTGATGATGCTTAAAATCACAAGTATATAGTGTCATTCGACTAAATTTGTATGTTTTAGTACTGCTTTAGAGATCTCAATAGACTTTGAGATTATAGCCAAAGCAATCATGTCCACTGTGGTACTCATGTTTCCCACAGGACATGGCTCTACTCAGAATAAAGGATATGTATTCTTGTTTCTCAAAGTGTAACTTGGTAGTGTACTATTTCCAAAGAGTCAAAGTATTAGGAAGGTTCCACTCCACTGCTCTTCAAAACTTTCATAAATCATCTTAGAATTTACAGGTGACTATGGAAATACTAGGCAGAAAGAACAGAAGTAATATGGTTCTTAGCCATAAGGGAACAGTACACATCAAAATGCTAGATGTTAGAGCAAAGTGAGCAAAGGAAGAAAACAATGCAGGCCTTATCAGAATATGAGTGTATGGATATTGATTACAGTTTTATAAAGTAATAGTAAATATTTTATGTTGGGGAGATTAGTAAGGTTTTCATTGTAGTCAGGCATGGGATTGATCACATTATGGGAGAGAAAAAGGTACAGATATGAAAAAAGTCCATGTGCCCTACAAAAGATTTGAAATGTCAAGGAAAGATAGTAAAGGCATAATTTGGAACAGTGTTCCTGTTAAAAGCACCTACTTCCTGGCTAAGGACAAGCATAGTGACAGAAGACAGAAGAAATATTGACTTCTGGATATCTCTGATAAGATGTTTGAACAACAGGACTTTGTCAAAGCTATCTTTCTAGATTTTTACTCCTTCCATAAGTCACATGTAAATGAACCACAAGATGGATTATACTATTTTACTTCGTTGACAATTCCAGCTAAGACAATTTTATTTATTTAATATATTTTGTGTATGTGTGTATACATATGTATAAAGGGGATTTACTAAAATGACTATATATTCATATATATGGCTATATACATATACATATCATATATATGGTTATAATCTTGCTTTATATGGTATACACACACACACACACACACACACACACACACACACACACACACAGAGTTCTATGCCTGCCTCCAGGGGTCTGCATGATAGAGAAATCCTAGGATGAGAGGTTTATAATAGGGGGGCTGGTCTAAAATATGTGTATGAGTCTCTCTCTCTCTCTCTCTCTCTCTCTCTCTCTCTCTCTCTCTCTCCCTCCCTCTCTCCCTCTCTCTCCCTCTCTCCCTCTCTCCCTCTCTCTCCCTCTCTTTCCCTCTCTCTCCATATATATGGGATTTAATAAAATGGTTTGTAGGCAGTGGTCCAGCTAGTCTAACAATGCTTTTCTACCAATGGAAGGTAAAAAAAATTCCAGTCGTTGTTCAGTTCACAAGACTGGATATCTTAGCTGGTTTTCAGTATATGACAGAATCAACAAAAAGTAGGCTCTAATGCCCGTGAAGGAGTGGAGTTGTCTGCAAGAGTGAGCGCAAGCAGGCAGAGAACAAGCTTCCTTCTTCCAAGTCCTTACATAGGCTGTCAGCAGAATGTGTGGCCCTGATTAAAGGTGGATCTTCCCACCTCAAAAACAAGACTAGAGTTGGCTTTTTCCACTTCAGGTGATTTATTTAAGAAAGAAAAATACTTCAGAGGTGTGCCCAGATGCTTGAGTTTTAGTTAATTCTAATTTGAGTCAAATTGAAAACCATGGATTGTCATCCCAAGCACTACGTGCTCTCAATTGCTGAGCCACCTCTCCGGGCTCATTTTTAAAAAGAAAGTAAAACAAAACAAACAGAAAATATTATTATTATCACCATCGAGGATTCTTTTCATTTTCAATGATGCATGATGATCTCATTGATTTTCATATGTCAAATAAATTCCATTGTCACCCGATTTTCTCTTTCAGTCACAACTCTATGCCATTCCATCCATCATTGTGCCTATCATCCTCTTCCTAAACCTCAATAATGAGCACCCAGATCTCTGTGTACTGTTTCTTTGAACCCCAGCATTTCTCCCATACACTATTTTCAAAATCCTAAAACCATCCTAGGCCCTCCTATTTATTGACTTCTCACTCTCCATATCACTATGCACTTTTACATACACTTCGATAGGATAATGTAGTTGAAAAATAGACTGCATTAAAGGATTGCTTCCTATTATAATTCCTATTGGTTTTAATTATAAAAGTACCCTGGACCAGTTGAATTCTTGGTTGATACCAATATATAAACAAGGGCCATATATGCCCATTTTTATTTATTTGTATTTTCTTTATAACCCCATGTGATTCTGCATTCTTTCTACTCCATTAATGATAATGTGTATAAATTTAATTGAGGTGAAGTGTCAGAGAGCACATTGCTTCTAAATTCGTAAAGAACATTTTCTAAACTAGCATGCTCCAATGACAAAGCTGATCTATCCATTTCCATTTGTCTGTTTTCCACATCTCTCACTTAATTAGTTCTTAATTCATGAAGACAGCCAGAGTTTTATACTGGGACTTCTCAAACTCTACACACAACAAATTGCTTTTTAGTGCCATTTGGGATATGCATTTTTGCTTTATAATTAGGGTGATCACATGATTTACCATACTAAAGAAAAGTATGTATGCAACTGAAGAGGAGCACTATCAATAACTAACTTCTTTCCAGCAACCATAGAATATGAGTGGGCCACAGAGAAGGCCCTGAGTGAACGGCATCCTGAGTGAATATCTGCTGTTGACAAAGATACAGCCACATCTAGGATCACAGGGTATAGGAATGTCAAGGATTCCAGTGTCTCTGCCCCATATGAGTGGCATTGCTTGCTTCCCTCGGTGAAGTTCAGGGGGCCTGGCAAAGCCTTCTTTATTATCCAAGTGTGAGTGCTGACAGTGTTTGCAGAAAATGTCACCCAAATCTCTCCTCTCCAGATATTTACAGTCTGAAGACTGCTTTCCACAAAGACTGCTCCTACTGAGATCAGGAAAACCTCCTTCCCTAATTCAGCTGTGTGTAATAACTGCCTCCATGTTCAACTGTACATCATAAATATATCTGGGCTTTAAGTCTTCTCCCATCATAGTCCAGTAAACCTGATCCCAGCCTTTTGCTTCTATGAGTCTGCATGTCTGTCATTTATGCATTTCCTTGCTATCCCTGTCAGGTCAGTCCCTGAGGCATGCAAGGATACAGCAAACATGACATCACTTAGCTTTGAAAAATTAAAAACTGTTTCCAACTAAAGTGATCTGAAACAATAATCATGTATTATCTCACCGTCAGTGGAGTAGCTAGGTCATTCTTCTAGTGTTTAACAGTTTTAATTTCAATTAAGAGACAAGTGAGATTTGCTCATCTGGAAGTGAACTAAGATGGATGGTATGTAGCAGTCTCATTTATAAGCCTGCAGAGTATATGCAGGAAGCTGTGGCTTGTTCTGCGTCTCTGATCTTCCGGCATTCACCCCAATGCCTGGCCCTGGGTTTGATTTTTATTAAGACCGTCTAACAATTCGTGCTACAGGCCTTTGTCGTGTTGGCACACATTTGTTGGGTCAGCATGGTATCATGTTTTCCGGATGTCTATTTCCAAAGAACAAGTAAGGATACAGGAAAAGCTCAGACATTTCTTAAATCTCCATGTTTTCCAGATTCTTAGGTCAACTTGGATAAAACAAGTCACAGAGAAAACAAAGTTTACGAAGGGCTCCTCTAAGACGTGTATAGAGGTTGAGATCATTAAAACAAGGTCCATCCAGTAACAATCACCCACAGCCAACCTTACCTGCAACTCTGTGGCTGTCACTTTAAAAGTCACAGTCACTTCTTTAAATATTAACATGTTCAAGTTCAGCTGATTAGAATCAGGGGTTATTTCAGTTGATCAGAAATAAAATGAAATGTTTTAAGTGTATAGTAATTATGATTAAGTAAAATTGTCTTCTGAAAAATATACATTTTGTTTTGTTTTATTTTCAATGTTTCAAGCAATTTTTTTATTCAGTTTCTCCATTGATAAATGCAGAGAGGAATTGGGAACACTTGTGATTCTTTTGCATCCTGAAATTTTGCCTACTGCAGAAGTATATGGATCAAGGCTACCTTTTCTCTTCAGTGTGGTCATCCTCAGAATAATTTGGGGGAGTCCTGATTGGACTCTGTATTCTCCTTGAGTATGTCAATGACTTGGGTGATTATATTCTTATCTCTTACAGAGGAGGTTCTGGAGATTTTTTTTGATACCTGAAGACTATCTAGAACAATGTTTTCAACCTTCCTGATGCTACACCCCTTTAATACAGTTCCTCATGTTATAGTGACCCCCAACCACAGAATTATTTGTGTTACTACTTCATAAATGTAATTTTGTTACTGTTATGAATTGTAGGGTGAATATCTGATATGTGACCCACAAAGGAACTGTGATTCACTGGTTGAGAACCACTGATATACAGTTAAAGAAGGAAGCCTTATTTCTCCAGGATTCACTGAACCTTTGCCCTTTCCAACTTGAAAAATTTATGGTATATTTCTGTCTTCAAAATAATCTCTCTGCAAACTCAGTGCTTTCCAACAAGCCAACAATATACTAGCAGATGTGAGAAGAAAATTTGAAGACTACTTCTAACTAAACTCTGGGTATGTATCATGTAAGGAATAGAGACCTTCCTACTTGCTAAAGAATTAAATAGCATAATAGAAGAAGAAAATTCTCAAATGAATAAGTTAAATTATATTTTTGTCATATAGTCATTTCAAAATAGCCTTCCAAGGAACAAAAACTACTTTCCATTTATCTTTTCATTATAAAATTGAAAATTCCTTGCTAGTTTCCCTAAAAGTCTAATTGATACACTGGTTATGGTTCCAGCTGCAAATAACATGTTGAAACAAACAGAAGGGAGCACTGTGAATATCCATCTATATTCTTAATCTTAGAGGTTCCTGAACAGAATAACCTTTGCAAAATGACCATTTGTGAAATATAAGTTGAACTGCTAAGAGGAAATGATACCACGCAGAAGAAAAAAAAACACCCAGAGTTGTGTTCTCTCTGTGTCATAGAGAAGAAATATCTTACAAATATTTGAAAACCCGAGGAAAAGCAAGAGTATCCTGTGGTACAAACTGATGGTCAACTAGAAAATGGAGATTTTTCAGGTGCCACTTAACCAGCAGTAAGGCTGGAGGAAACAGACTGTGTCTCTGAAAACTAGGAGACCCAGTGATCTGTCAGGTAATCAAAGAGAAAACAATTGTCTCCTGACAGCCAAGAGTAAGGCAAAAATATCCATTGCCTGTGGCATTCTTATCTTGCAGCATATCAGTAATTCTGGGCCATTAAGTTAAATTACTCTGGGGGAATTGCACACTTGGTTCCCCTTTAACATGCATAAGATGTTTCTTAGGACTGTGTAGTTTTATGTCACAAATTGTCCCAATTTAAACAATTATTTAGAACACCTAGCTCACATCAACAATTTTAAGGAGATTCTAGTGTCTTGACTTCTTCCTCTCTAAATTTAAAATTAATGTATAATCCAGACCAAGAAAGGAAAATGTCTTTCTTCACTTATATGTAGATATTAGCCATTAAATAAGTGATGACCAACCTTCAATCCTTAAACCAAGAGAGATTATGTATAGAAGAAGGGACTAGGTGGATCCATGGATCTCCCTGGGAGGGAGAGACGGAAAAGATCTTGTGGGTAAATTGGGGAACTAGAATGAGAGGATGAGGTAGGGAGAGGGAAGAGTAAGGGGAGAGACAGCTAATATTATTGGGTATTTCAGGGATGTTATGGAAACTTAATGGAATGGAAACATCCTAAAAAAATACGAAGATGAGCCTAGCAAAGTCTCCAAAGAATGCCGAAGATGGAGTTTCAAAAGACCATCTCTTGTTACCAAACAAAGCTTCCAGTACTGGGACTGGTTTACACCCAATTGAGTTATTAGCCAAAGGGTCCCATGTACGTCCCCAAACCACCCAGCCAGTTGCCAAGACAAACTGACAACAAGGTGCCATTGCAGAAGACAACATCCACACAGCTTATTAAACGTGAAGAAGTTCAAGCTGGTGCCCACATCGAACTTTTACCCCAGAGTTCTAGTGTCTTTGTACAGAAAGGTCCCTCTTCAGGTGAACAAAAGAGACACATAAACACCAATCCAGCCACTAACACTTTGACATATAATGCTGTCATACCTGCAAAATATGCTATGGCAATGGTGGCACCAAGCTTTTGGGAGTGACCAATCAATGTCTGATTTGACTTAAGTCCCATTGTCCCATACCTGATAATGCTTGGTTAATCAGGAACCAGTGATTAGATAGCCCAGAGAACTGGGATAAAACCAAATACTACTGGTTTTAAAAAAGAAAAATGTAGTGCTGAAATGACTCTTAATGGTATTCTGTCATACTCACAGATCAGTGGCTTATTCAGCTATCATCAGAAAAGCTTCCTTCCACAGCAGATGGGAACAAATAAAGACTCACAACCAGACATTCCACACACACACACACACACACACACACACACACACACACACATGACGGGGGAGGGGGAGAGAGAGGGAGAGGGAGAGGGAGAGGGAGAGGGAGAGGG
>CABHPQ010165591.1:7220-34299 GCA_902168405.1 Peromyscus aztecus | reverse complement strand
TGTGTAGCTTTGGAGCCTGTCCTGAAACTCACTTTGTAGACCAGGCTGGACTCAAACTCACTGAGATCCACCTGCTTCTGCCTCCTGAGTGCTGGGATTAAAGGCGTGCACCACCACCGCCCGGCTATCCTATATCTTTTTATTGTACTTTCAGCTAATGTACTATATCATACAAGGAAGCCCATAATAACTCAGAGTGACAAATCAAAGCCCCACTACAGCCAAGCACACATGCAGAAGCAAATCTTCGTCATATCTTTATACTTTATTTGTTCCTGATTTTCTCTATTTGTTTCACTTTTATTATATTTCCAAGACCTAACACACTACTTAGCAAGTTGTAAAAAACACATTTTCAGTGAATAATTAACATAGGTGATATCTATCTGTACATCAACTTTCACAAAGATGATGGATGGGTCCATGCATATAATGACTGGATGGGATCAACTGGAGTGGTCAGTGTAATAGGCAACAACCATTCACCTCTAGCTTCTATTTTATGCTCAATCCAAATCTGTGGGGCCAGTTTCCTTGATTATTTTCCTTATCATTTCATGCAACAAAGTATTCTCATTTGAGAAGTCAAAATATCTAATAAATGTGCTGGCTAGTTTTTATGTCAAATTGACCCAGGCTAGAGTGATGTTAAAGTGTCAACTTCAATCAAGGAAATGCCCCACCACAGTGTTATGTGGACCAATTTTGGGGGTCATTTTCTTGATTAATAATTGATATGGTTGGGCCTTTCCCCATCCTAAAGTAGGAAGTACCACTCTGGGTTAGGTGGTTCTGGATGGGCAAGTCATGGGGAGCAAGCCAGTAGTCAGCACCCCTCCAATATTTCTGTCTCAATTATTGCTTCTATGTTTCTGATTTGAGTTTTAATCCTGGCAACCCTTGATGAGGGTCTGTGATATGGAATTGTAAGCTGAAATAAATCTTTTCCTCCTCAATTTACTTTTGGTCATGGCATTTAATGACAACAATAAAAACTCCAACTAAGACAAATAAAATACAATAACCAAAATCTAAACTCACTTAAAGCTCAAATCCTTACACATTGTGAGTAGAAAATAAACTCAGTCTCTCAATATGAAAAGCTATATCAAAGTTCCCTAATAGTTTAAAATAGAACTGTAATAATAGTCAGCAAATCCACTAATTGATTACACCCAATGGAAATCAATGTTAGTCTTCGCTCTCCTGTTCATTGATATACTAATATCCCAAAGAATGAATAATCCATAATCCATCAAATTTGAATGCATAAAGTAAATGTGGAGTATGTACACATGAAATACAAGATCACTACATTAAATGAATCACACAGATGTAGAAAATCAAGTACTGTATGATCCCACTTGTATTTAGAATCTAAAAATGTTGATCTCAAAAAGTTGAGACCTCATATATGGTGAATTCTAGGGGTTAGGATAAAGAAGAATCAATGTGCTTTAATTTCATTTACAAAATAAATTCAAGAAGCTCTGATGTGCTATTGTAAACCATAGAGTAGATATTTCACTACAATAGAAATTTCCAAAAGTTGAAATATAGAAATCCAAGTCTTCACTATGAAAAAATGATTTTGGTAGAGAGACAAATTATGTGCAACTTTATTTAAATTTCATACAAAATATACATCTACTCAAACATGTCATGATAACTTATTAAGAAGTTCAGTTTCTCTGTTTTAATGCATTATATGTAGATATATCTTCATAAACTTTTCTCTCCCTGTAATTATATATGGACCGACTTAAGAGTAAATGATGAAACAGTCTCACTGTGCTTCTCCTTTCTTTTGGTCTCTATTGTCTTGGTCTTTTAAAGGCCAGCTGAAGTTGAGGATAGAGATTATGGGAAGGGAGCTCTGTACCTGACCTGACATTTAGTGTTTGGTCTTTTTCTGAGCTTAGAATATGCTAAAACTTAATTAATTACAAGATACACAATTCGGAATATTTTAAGGAATTATATACACATGAAAGGGGGTGCTATATAAAATTCTTGATGATGATTTCTGATTTTCTTCTGTATGTCTTTAAAGAATATTTCATCCTCTTTTACTAACTCAAGGAGACTCTTTTTGGAGTTTCTTCCTAAATTGCTTCTCCTTCTCAGGAAGCTTTCTTGGGGAAAGAAAATTTCATGTGGAGAACTCCAGATTAGACTGTAGTTAGAGAGTTTTTTCTCTGGGTCCCGCCAAACCCCAGCAGTCTGACAGCCCATTTATAAAATAAAAACTTAGATGCTTATATTATTTAAACTGTTTGGCCTAATGGCTCAGGCTTTTTTGTTAACTGTTTTTATATCTTAAATTAACCCATTATTATTAATCTATATTTTGTCACATGGTTTGTGGCTTATCGGTACCTTACATTTTTCTTGTCATGGCAGTGGCTGGCAGTATCTCCTTCTCTGTTGTCTTGTTCTCTCAATTTTCCTCTCTGTTAGTCCCACCTAACCTTCTTGCCTGGCTACTGGCCGATCAGTGTTTTATTTATCAATCAGTCATCCACAGCACTTCCCCTTTTTCTGTTTTTAGTTTGTTTTGAATTGCTTATTAAATATTTTAGGTTTAAGGTGGAAACTCGATCCATTGGGCGCCACTTTTGGTTAGTTTTTTCTCTGGGTCCCGCCAAGCCCAGGCAGTCCCACAGCCCACTTATAAAATAAACGCACAGACACTTATATTATTTAAACTGTTTGGCCTAATGGCTCAGGCTTTTTGTTAACTGTTTTTATATCTTAAATTAACCCATTTTTATTAATCTATATTTTGTCACGTGGCTCGTGGCTTATAGGTACCTTACATCTTTCTTGACATGGCGGTGGCTGGCAGTGTCTCCTTCTCTGCCTTCCTGTTCTCTCAATTTTCCTCTCTTAATCCCACCTAACCTTCTTGCCTGGCTACTGGCCAATCAGTCTCTTATTTATCAATCAGTCATTCACAGCATTAGACCCCTTAAGAGGGAGAACTTCTGATCCATGCCTAACATTCACGTTTGGCACAATGTTAATAAAGATGTAGTAGTTTATCAAATGTCAGCCATCTGTACCTTTAGAGAGGCTCTGTACATCTATTAGGGCACATGTAAGGGTCTTTGAACAATCTACTCAAAGCCTCTTAAACTTGTGAGTAAATTGTTTATTCCCCACCTCCACCACTTCAGCAGTGAAAGTCTCTAATTGTTCACCTCAGTTTTTCATAGTTCTTTTATTCATGCTCTCTTGAGTCATTTTAACATGGTAGTAGTAATCTCACAATTTGTACTGAATTTTATATCGTCAGTGCCTGCTCATTGTCTGCTTCTAACTTCAGGCAGCATTGCATCAGCACCTCATTTTAACACATGCATACAGATACATATGCATAATCATTTATATGCATGTACAAAGATGCAAGTGCATATATATATGTGTATATATATATATATGTATATAAAGATATAGACATAAAAAGGAAACTATATATAGAAGAAGAAATCACTGTGGGATGTAGAATCCGGCAAAGATTAGTTTAACTGCTATCAAGATGTGTGACAAATTCTTTATGTTTTACATTTCTTTTCTCCAAAGTGGATACAGTCACAAAATTATTCACATTTATTTCTTTTGCTTTTATTTGAAATATAATCATTTTATAGACCTAAGTGATTAATAAAGTGCCTAGGATACCATGACACAAAAGAAAAATGTCGCTTTCCATAGTAATGTCTTTCCTCAATAATACATATGAAAATAGGAAAATTTAATTGTCAATTTAGTTAACCCTCTTTAGTCTACAACCTCTCCAGTCACTGGTTGTTAACTAGACTTAAACACCAAGCATATGTTCCCTGCTGTGCAGCCAACCTCCACTGCAATCAGACAGCAGTTGATTAGTCTTAAAACAGTCAAGCATCTATTGCACAGGTGGGCACATCTTTCCAAGTAGGTTGCCATTTGGTTTATAGGATTCAAAACAGATGTAGACTGTGCTGGTTAGTCTTACATCAACGTGACACACAAACTAGAACAATCTGAAAAGAGGGAACCCTGATTGAGAAAATACCTCCATAAGATCCGGCTGTAAGGCATTTTTTTAATTAGTGATTGATGGGAGAGGGCCCAGACATTAAGGGTGGTTCCTTCCTGGGCTAGTGGTCCTAGGTTCTATAAGGAAGCACGTTGAGCAAGCCATGGGAAGCAGACCAGTAAGCAGCAACCCTCCATGGTCTCTGCATTAGCTACTTCCCTGTTTGAGTTTCAGGCCTGACTTGCTTCAATGATAAACAGCAATATGACCTGAAAGTCAAATAAGTCCTTTCCTCCCCAACTAGCTTGATCATGCTATTTTTGATGCAGCAATAAAAACTCTAACTAAGACAGAAGCTATCATAGAGAAACACAGCTCACCAAAAATCACAGAGCAAAAAGAGTATGGCTGCCTGACTTCAACTGACCCAACTACAATATAACCTCTAAACATAAGGCTCAGGGAAAATTGCAGAAGAGAGAGCAGAATGTAGAGGCAGAGGATCAGGGGGCCAGCTGTATGATAATCTCTTCTAGACATAATAGAGAGTGCTGGACACATTAAATATGAAAATATGGTTTCATAAAGAAGACCGGTATAATACACGTGTGCACATGCTAATGTGAGGGATGAATAAAAAATATGGGCCCTGTCACTGCTCTATTCCTGTGAAAAGATATAATTACCAATAAAATTCTTATAAAAGAAAGCATTTAATTGGAGACTTGCTTGCAATTTCAGAGATCTAGTCCATTATCATGATGGCTAGAAGCATGGCAGGGCATGCAGGCAGGTACTGGAGAAGTAGATGAGAGCTACATGCTTATCTATATGCAGAGAAAGAGACTCCAGGCTTGGCAAGAGCTTTTGAAACCTCAAACACAAACCAGCAACACATTTCTTTCAAAAGGCCAAATCCCCTAATCCTTTTAATTCTTTCAATTGTGCCACTTCCTGGTGACTCAGCATCGAAATATATGAGCCTATGGGGGCCATTCCTACTCAAATCACCACAGGGCCCTCACAAGATGAGATCTACTGGTAGTCAATGACTGTTGTGAAAGCCAGAATCAGTTGTTTTCCAGGCATGGAATAAGACTCCTAATTCAATTGCAATGGTTCAGCCCTAAACACATTCAACCAACATTGAATGGACACAGTGACACACACACACACACACACACACACACACACACACAGACATCACTGTATGTATATGTATGTGTCAATAATAGAGAAGAAGTGTTCATGATATTCAAAGGGTGAGGGGTGAGGGGAGTGGAAATTATATATATGAATGTATGAAATTTTTAAAATCTAAGTTAAAAATAAACAGTACAAGAATCATTAAAAAAGAGAAATGTTTATATAAATCCTTTGGTGAGAGAGAAGATGATCTAGTGATCTAGATTGGAAACCTGGAGTATATATATATATATATATATATATATATCAGAGAGGGTAGTAATGAAGGCTTGCTCCTTTAGTATGGAACCTGTTTAGTGTTTGTGAATTAATTACCATGTAGATCCTTTTTGGCATGGTGTAGTTTAATGATTTCCTCCAAGTTAAAATAATGGACCATAGAGGAATCTCCTCAAAAGTGAGCATGTTCACTGAAACTCATGGAGTCCTCAAGATTTCCCCCTTAAGACTCAGGAGGTTAATATCCCCCAAACCTTAGGAAGTCTTTGAAATTTACCAGATGCACAAGGTTCCTCCCTCCACAGGTTAAATAAGCAGTAGGAATTGCTAAAGAGATAGAGGTCATTTAAAGTGGGTAGATGAGACAAACCAGCTAAGCTATCCGATGAAAGACATGATCTTAGACCTGTCAAGATGCCTACAAAAGCATTCACTAATCTCCAGGGTTCCAGCTTCCATAAGCTATCACCCATGTTTCAGTGGGCTTTGGAGAATTCAGTTGCCATTGAATTGCTTTTCCTGTACATAATCCCTGATCCATATTAGCAGAGTAAGACGAATAAACTTATGGATTCACCAAATTTTACTTTGGTGTCACCCTTATTTTGGCTTTTCCTAGGTTTCCTATCAGTGATTAGTAGACATTTGGTCATGTCTCTCCAGGAATGGTGTCACACAATGCATGATAAAGTCATTGGTAGAAAATATTTTCACACGATTCACACAAAGAAAAGATTGGGAACGGATATATTGTTTTACAAGGTTAACACAAAATGAATTTGGATTTCATTTCAGATTCTGACAAAACTGATTTCAGAACAAGGGTGATTATGAGCAATGCATTGCATAAAAACAAAAGAATTGATTATTCAGGGAGACAAAATAATCTTAAATAAAGAGACCATTTATCTATGAATTCAGAAGAGCATCGTTTTGCCTCAGACATGAGGTAAAAGCTGAACTGAAAGAGAAATAAATATAACACTGTTACAGCCAGAAACTTTAACAATTCTCTGTCAGTAATTGTTAGATGAAGCAAACAGCCACTCTGAAGGAGTACACATCACTTGAATAGCCTTGTCTATCAAACTGGTCTAAGTGACACTTATGGAATACATCATCCCACACAGAAGCATACACATTCTTCTCTAGCTTTGCCTGGAACATTCTTCAAGACAAACCAAATTCTGAGCCATATAAAACAGGCTAGTAATTTTTACAGAGTTTATTTTACTATACATATTCCCACATAAAAATGAGATTCAATTCAACAGAAATGAAGAAAAAATAACTAAATGATACCTACAAACACTTGTGAATTATACAAAAGTTATAAATATTGCATATTGTTTATATTTGTATTTAAGGTAGTTAATTTTTTTTAAATTCAAATTGTTTTTTACTAAATAATGAAATGCAATTTATCAAAATTTGTGGCCCTAGAAACATAATATAGAAGAGAAATTCTATCATTAAAATAGTATAATATGAAGGCAATCTATATTCTCTAACATTTTCAAATAATGACTGACTAAATAAGTCAGTTGGAGAGTTTTACCAGGCATGCTGGCACACATATGTAGTTCGAGCATTTGGAAATTTGAAGAAAGAGGATTCCTGTCAGTTCACACTCAACTAGATCTGCACAGTAACGCTGAAGAGCCCTGGGTAGTTATGGAGAAGATGTCTCAAAGGGCAAAGAAATCGCACACACACACGCACAGCAAAAGAATAATAGACACTTATTCTGTGCAAGACAATCTCAGTAATTTCTATCATATTCTATTCGGGAAGGTTTGAAAGTTCAGGTGGTGTGCACTCTACCAAAGAGTTATTTTTCCAAAGAATGCTATGTGGTTTGAAAGAAAATGAATAAATGAAGACAACGATCAATAGTCCTCAGTCAGACAATTCAATTAACAACATGTCTTGACTTGGTATGTCTTGTGGTCCTTGGTTTTTGGAAGGAGTATTTTCAGTCCCGATGAGAAAAGCTTATTAAAATTACATGTATTATAGTATGTTTTTGTAAATAAACCTACTGGTTATAGTATGATAATAGTATGATTCTTTATGGTTTTTCAGTTTTCTGTATTGCTATTTTTCATCCCTCTATCTTTCTTCAGTATTTACTGTCTGCCCCCTTCCCTAAGGAGTCGTCACTTTTCCAATTTCCCAGTCACATCAATTGAATCCTGCGATTTCTCTTATCTTTCTCTGATCATCTTCTGTATTCACCTCCCTCTCTTTCCCTGAGAAGGCTCCTTTTTCCCCATTTCCATAATTAGATAATTCCATAATTTGTATCCTGTTAGTATCCTCTCTATTGCTCCCCAAACCCTCCATTCTGACAATGTTCTCATTTTACTTTCCTGGTTTCTCTGGTTACTACAGGCTATATACCTACATATGAAGATTTGGAGCTAGGGTCTTCCAGTAAAGAGAGAACAAGTGATATTTTGTTTTGGGTTAGGATCACTATTAAATAAGGTATATTTTTACCTTCATCCCACAGTTAGAGCAGATTTTAGTATTTTGAATGCTTTGTACTAGACAAAATTATTAAAAATGAATTGAACCTACCAGATTACTAGACACTTTCCCTCAAATCCAGTGATCTCAGCAGATAATACTATCACATCTCCACTGTGATATATGATTACGTTTTCTATATAAACTTCAGTAGGACACAAGTGCCAAGAATAAATATTACTAGCTGTGTCTGTATAAGAATAATATTTGAATCGGCGGACTCAAGAAAGAATGAGTTTGTTTTTTCTTAATAAGTCATTTAACTTTGTCTTATAGGAAAGCTGGCAAGAAAGCATGTATAAGCAGTAGGCATTCCATAACTCCTCTCTATTGTTATGATATCATTTCCTGTATAGCTTAGAAAAGAACAAAGTAAAATGTGGGAGTAGGGTGGCTAACTAAACTTCATTTCCAAGAAACAGGTGAAATTCTCTAGAGTAGAGTCAAAATATTTAAACTGAGCTTCAGCTGGAACAAAGATTCTTGTGTGTTATCTCAGACCATCAGGTGTTGAAAGAAGAGTTCAAGGTCATCTTTGGTTACATAGTGAATACCTAGGCCAGCTTTGACAGCAGCATAATATTCATTCCAATAACATTATCAACAACAATAAGCCAAACAGTTGTAACAAATATAGCTCTAAGAAAACAAAATCAAAGATGCTTGTGGGGTTTTTGTGTGTGTGAGAATTTTCTATGTGATTATTTCCATCTACTAACGTAGATGTCAGAGTAGGTCTAAAGAGCAAGATCCAGGACAGGCACCAAGACAGAGAAACCCTGTCTCGAAAAACCAAACACACACACACACACACACACACACACACACACACGCACACGCACACACATACCCCCCCAATAAAACCCACCACTACCAACAAAAAACATTGAGTATTATATTTATTGGCATGGGAGGTTACTAAATAATGACTTTTCTATTCTCTGTATCTGAACTTTAATGAGTGGCTTGAGGTCACAAGAGGTGTGTTCTGTACAAAAGATTCCTAAAACATGTTTTATCATTCTTATGAAGCCCAACCATTTCTGTAAATTCCCCAGGAGATCTGTTGTGTTTTTCTTTGGAAAATTATTGCTTATTAATTTATTTGTGACTTTTCAAATATGTTTAGGCAGTCAGAACTTTGTAGTGTCACATAGTATTACAAAGAATAAAACAGAAAAGGTTTTAATAATAATAATAAAAAAGAATGTGTGCACCATCCAATCTCTTGAAGCACCAAGGAGAGTAAAAAGCCGAGGCAGGCAGAATATGTATCTATTCTGGCTCACTTCCTGAGCTGGCATCTCTCATCTCCACTGTCTCCACTGTCCACCATGCCCAATAGGGTTTGTGCAACTTCTATGCCTCTCAGACTTTAGAACTTAGAATGAATTCTAAAAATCTTGGAACAAATTCTCATTTCTTCCATTATTCTTGGGTAGATAGTGTGAACCATAGAAATCTACTACAGAGAGAGTATTATTCTGTAAGGTGTCCTAAGATCTAGAACATTTTTTCTTTATCCTTGAGAAGAAATTACAAAATTAATTTCTGATAGCATAAAATTATCACTCCAGAGACTGTCACATTTTAATAAACCAATGCATAATTTTTAAAAAATATAATTTCTCAAATAAAAGAATGGTTGACCCTAGTGAATAATAAATTTAAATGTTGAAATTTCATACTTTGGAAGGAAATGTAGGGAGAGTTTTGACTCAGCCCTGTGAAAATAATTGCTTGAAATCCAGCCACTTCAATTTGTTGTTTTCTTAAGAAGACGTGATAAATTTCTTCATTCTGAAAATTAAATTACTACAAATATCAGAAGTTCTTGAATTCACTATCGCCTCTAGAATTTTCTTACTATAGTTAAGGAACTCTAGAAACCTCTGAGACTTTTGATTTCAATACTGGATGGAATAATTTTATCTGTATTCAATTTAATTACATCATCCCTACAAAATAGGTCACAATCTTACTGCTTACTTCTGGCAAACTAATTAAGAACTGAGTTGATCAGAATAGGGATCTACTCAAAAGAATTCTGCTGTGTTGAAAATGTTTGATGAATTTCAGCATTCAGTAAGACAGGCAAATCTGTCAGTCTCAATTCTAGCGTACAGGCATAATTCATATAATTTTGAAAACCTTGCAAAGTTTTCTAGCCATAATCTTCGTCTTCAAAGTGAGAGCTCAGCAAAAATAGACCCTATTTTCAGGAACACCCATAATGATTATGGTAAGACTTTGATTGAGTCCAACAGCTAATGCCTGGGAGTGCTTGTTACTATATGTACCCCTTTAATGAACTCCTTTCTGACTCCTATTTTTGAAAGTAGAGTTTTCTTCACAGTAAAACAACACAACTTCAACAACAACAGAAATAAGCAACATGCCCCCCACAATGCACCCTTTGGTAGCTGACATCACTTCTGCTCTCCCAAGAAGCTTTATGAGAGTAAGTGTCATGGCTGACACCCACTTCATCATAAAGGATGAGAAAGAAAATTTCCTTCACATTTTATAAAGCATTGAAAACTGTCTTGGTGATGCAATGGACTTCTGATAAATATTATGTTGACCAGAAATGTACTTATTGGTAAACAGTTGTATAGCATTCCGTAGCTATACTACAAGCTCCATCCTCAGCACAGACCCTTACCCACAAGCAAAATTAATACTTGGTAAATCTTTGGCAACAATGGCTTCCTCAAATGAAACACCACATTCTGGAAAGCAGTGATTAGTTTTGTAACAATTTAAGTTCACATGTGTCTATCTATAATCCTGATGTTGGATATTTTGGTAAATGGAGACTTTTTTTGGCAGCCTATAGAGTCTCAGCTATATGTCTGTTATAATCTGAGATGATTAAAAAAAACAGAGTCATCACAGGTATTCTCATACATTCACGTATTTTAGGATGAGTGTCTATACTTTCCTGTTTGGTACAGGTCAGACAGGTATTGTCTGTACCTGTCAGTCAGTCAGCAAAATTGTTTCTCCATTATAAGGTTATTTTTGGCCTTTGCAATTTTTCAAATGAACACACAGACTACATTTCCATGATACCACTGTAAATATAAAGAAGCCTTTGAAGCTACACTTAATTTCTTACCTGACCATTTTTTGAAATCTATGAGACAATGACCCAAGATGTGTGAGGGGAAAGAAGTTAAAAATATTTAAAACTACCTTACTCATTAAGAAAATGGATAGATAAGCCAACAGAAATATAAAAAAAATAGAATATTTACCTAAGATAAAATGTTACCCAAATTATGAACTATCTTCCAGAAGGATATTATCCTATTAATATTCCCTCTCTATATAAACTTCAAATTAGCTAAAGTTAATGAGATTGAATCTATGATTTCTGGAGAGAATGTAGACCAGCAGGATAGTCACTGGCCTAGTGGGCATTTAACACTGTAATCTCGACACTCTTGTATGTTTAAGCTTGACCATATTCATGCTGTCTTAGCTGATAATCAGGGAACCTGCATGGGTCTGACCTAGGCCCTCTGCATATATGTGCTATTTGTGTAGTTAGATCTTCTTGTGGCACTCCTAATAGTGGGGATGGGGGCTGTTTCTGACTCTTTTGACTGCTTTTGGGACCCCTTTCCTCCTAATGGGTTAACTCATCCAGTCCTAATGGAAGAGGTGGTCCCTAGTTTTATGGAAACTTGATATGCCATGTTTGGTTGATATCCATGAGAGGTTGGCCCTTTCCTGAAGAGAAATGAAGAAGGAATAGATTGGGTGGGATGGGGGCAGGGAACAAGAGGAGAGGAGGGAGGCCAAACTTCATTCAGGATATAATATATGAGAGAAAATTTATATATACATATAATATATAAAACATATATATAAATGTTTCCCTTAACAATTCATGAATATAAGATCTAAGATCTAAGAACCCAAGACAGATAGGAAAAAGGAGATGAACATGTATACCACAAAACAGTATTAAATATATCCATAAGAATATATTTCATTGGTATATGCCCCTGACTGTTTTGTATAGTTCATTCTGAAAGCACTAGAAATATCTTACCATTGGCGTCGAACATGAAGTTTTGGGACAATTGAACAGTGCATTTTCCCAGGAAGTTGTCATCAACATCTTTAGCTCAGGTCTGTGTTTTATAATTTGATACATGGGAGAACATTTGGTGTGTAATAGTCCTCAAAATTTTACTTACATTTAGATGGTAAGCCATAACATGTAATTGCAAGCAAGACTGGCATCAGTTCCAGAGTCTCCAGAGAAAATAGTGCGCATAAATGCATAACAGAAATAGTGCACAGCATATCCTATGTGGGAAATAGGCAAAAACTAGGTAGTAAGAAAGCCCTTTACTGAAGATCTAAAAGCATAGACACAGATTTTCTGCAGATTTGGAGGTTCGAGTTAAATTGTGTCTTATGGAAGAGTTATGAATTTTCCTTATTTGAGACATTGTAAAACACTAAAATGAATCATTAATAGTGAGAAAATTGAAATCACCACTGAATCTGAATCAAAGCTGACCTCCCGGAGATGTTCACCTGTCGCCCTTGACTCTTCCTAACCATCAATCAACTTCTCTGTCATTGCCCAAAAAGAAAAGCAAAACTCTCAGCTTGAGAAACACATCTTCTGTCAGTGTTCATATTCAGCTTATATGATTAATTCTAACCTAATTCTGTTGAATGATTCAAATGTCACCTTCTCTTTTTAATCTAGTCATCAGACTTATGAAGGGGATGTACTCACCTTCTCCTGTTCCATCTGAATGTGCGTGAGGGTGATCTTCCTAGAGGTCTCTACATTTACTTCTCTTCAGAAAATCTGTAATAAGTAAATTGCAGTCAATATTGCTTATTTGTTTAAAATTCACCAAATACCAAAGTGGATATGCTTCTTTAAGATTTCATATAATGTTCAAATCTCCTACTCCCTCCCAGCCTCATCTAAGTGCCTAATTATATTTGGCTACAAGTTATTTCTGAATCATATGAAATATGAAACCCTGTGGTATAGAAAACTAGATTGTTTATTTACTTGTTTTAAAATGAACTTTTTCTTACAATGTATTCTGATGATGGTATCCTCTCCCACATCCCTGCTTGGATCTTCCTAGCTCCCCACCCATCCAACTCCACATCTTATTTCTCTTTCTTTAGAAAAGAAACAGAAAAAAAGAGAATAGAACAAAACAAGCATGCAGAGAAAATTAAAACGCGAGAACCACATGTACACACAAAGATACATGTGCACACAGAAAACGCACAAAGCACAAAATTGTAATAAATTTCTCTGATGATGGCTGATCAATACATATATCTATGGGCAAAAGAGAAATTTAAGAGTCATTATATAGCTACATTTCTTTAGCAGAAGAATAGTTTTGAGGTTTCACCTAGGTCCATGGCCTATCAAGTCCCAGGTTCTTAGTCTCACAAGCAGTACTGGAATAGGTTCCATCCCATGGAGTGGACCTTAAACCCAATCAATAGTTGTTGGTTACTCCTAAAACTTTTGTGACTCTATTGTGCCAGCTTCTCATGTAAGTGGGCTATATATATGTAGCCATATATTGCCTCATTTACTGTTCTCTTTCCTCTCCCTCTCAGTTTATTTATCCTATTCTAGTCTCTCCCAATGTCTGTCTCCCTGTAATTGTGTTATTCTGTATCCCCCTCCTTGGGAAATTCTTCCTTTTCCTTCCTACTCATTTATTCTATACTTAACCCCTGTGGTTAAATGAGTTGTAGCATGTATATACAAGGCTTTAAATCTAATGTCCTATAAGTAAATGCATATCTTATTTGTATTTTGGGGTCGGGGTTACCTCTCTCAGGATGGTATTTTCTAGCTCCATCCATGTATCTTCAAATTTCATGATTTCAGTTTTTAACAGCTTATATTCCTTTGTACAAATGTACCACATTTATATCATCCATTCATGTGTTGATATACATTTAGGCTATTTCCAATTTCTAGCTGTTGTGAATATTGCATAATGAACAAAGATGAGTAAGTGTCTCTGTAGTAGTATGTAGTCATTGGGTTTATGCCTAAAAGTGGTGTGGCTGGATCTTGAGGTAGATCTATTTCCAGCTTCTTGAGGAACTGCTACACTGATGCTTATACTGGATGCACAAATTTGCAATCTCACAATCAATGGATGAGCATTCTCTTTACCCTATGTCCTCACCAGCATGGACTGTCTTTTATTGATCTCATTTTATTGTTTTAATGATCTTGGCCATTCTGACTGGTGTAAGATGAAACTTCAAAGTGGTTTTAATTTGCATTTCCCTGATGACTAAGGACGTTGAACATTGCTTTAAGTGTTTCTCTGTCATTTCTGTTTCATCTTCTCAGAACTCTTTTTAGATCTCTACCCCATTTTTAATGGGGTTGTTTGTCTTTTGATATCTAGATCGTTTAGTACATTATTTATTTAAGATATTAGCCTTCTATCATTTGTACAATTAGTAAAATTCTTTTTCCATTATGCTGTCTACTGCTTTTTCTAAGTGACAGCATCCTTTGTCACATAGAGCTTCCCAGTTTATAATAATTAATAAATGAAGTCACATTTATTAATTATTGTTTTAGTGTCTATGCTATTGGCACTTCATAACTGGCCTTTCATTTACTTAACTTTCCATTTACTCCTTTATTCAAAGATTAGGTAGAGTCTAATGTACGCCAAGAATGTTGTAATGTACGGAAAGAGAGACCCAGTCACATTATGTTTCTCTAGGAGATTATTTTGTTCTTAGTTTTTGCCATATTTTCTTCATTATGCATTTTTATAGTTTATGCTTACAGGTAGTAAATGCTTATTATCTGACTAAATAATGTTTCACTACCCAAATGTGATCATCTATGTTATTCTTCATGATTGACAGCCTATTTCTCATGTTTGAAAGAAGATTAAAGTTGGAAGCACATAAAAGATATATCTTGCAGCCGGGCGTTGGTGGCGCACGCCTTTAATCCCAGCACTCGGGAGGCAGAGGCAGGCGGATCTCTGTGAGTTCGAGGCCAGCCTGGGCTACCAAGTGAGCTCCAGGAAAGGTGCAAAACTACACAGAGAAACCCTATCTCGAAAAACCAAAAAAAAAAAAAAAAGATATATATTGCTCTTTAAAATATGTTAATATAAAAACCTACTACATATTGACTTTATGTCTTAGCATATATTCATTTCACTATTATGTTCAATACATATTCATCACATATAAATTATATTATTCATCATATATAAATTCTTAAATTTATTCGGAAATAAAATAGGTTTTACTTCAGAAAATCACTAAACATGACATTGGGTGTTTCTCTGGGGGTCCTAAAGCCAACAACTCAATAAGATTTAACCCATTCCTAGCACTGCAGTGTTCATTTGGTGTCAAAAGATGTGTACTTGAGTTTTTGTCTTCCCATTATTCAGTGGCATTCAAGGCTATTCCTCATTTTCTCTTCTGTCATATGCAGGGTATCTGGCCTTCTTTTGAGGTCCTTGATTCTTTCGGAATTGAGTTTTTTTTCAGTGTCACAAATATAGATCTGTCTGTATGTATTCTTCATGTTTGATCAACACAAATTGTTGAAAATACTGTCATTTTCTAATGTGTCTTCCTGGATTCTATATCAATGAACAGATGTCAATAAATGTGTAGACATTTGTCTGCTTCCTCAATTAGATTTCATTGATCAACTTATGCCAGTACCATGCTGCTTTTATTACTATATTTCTGAAGTACAATTTTTTAAGGCATACACTGTTTTATTTTGCCAAATACACATACAAACCCGTATGACCTTGGTGATTTTTCTGAAATAAAACAGAATTAATTACCTGTGATGCATATGTGTTGAATATAACCTTGATATAAATATGTGCTGAAACCTTAAGTCAAAATGTAGTGGGTTTTTATGTTAATGTATTTTAAAGAGCAAGATGCATGTTTTATGTGCTTCCAACTTTAATCTTCTTTCAAACATGAGAGCTATGCTGTCAAACATGCAAAATAGCATAGACTATCACATTTGGGTAGTAAAGCACTATTTAGTTACATGACAAGTGTTTACTACCTCTAAGTCTAGTCTATAAGGCTCATAATGATGAAAATTTGGCAAATAACTAAGTACATTGTAAGCTCCCAGAGAAATATCACAGTACTGAGTCTCAGTTTCTGGACTTCCTAACATTCTTGGCACATGTGAGACTCTATCTAATTCCTGAATAAAGGAGTAATGAAATGATAAGTAAATGAAAATCAGATTATGAAAAACTATAATGAAGAGCAAGATAATTAAGGGCTAGATAAATCCATTGATGTTTTCTTTATTTGTTGCTCTTGATTTTGTTGTGGACAATTTTAACTTATTTCAGTATGCAATATTTTGTTTGAAGTCATTTTACTGTTGTCTATGTTTATTAATCTATTAGAGAAGATTTGTAAAATCAATACCAAACTTTGATTTTTGAGCAACAGCTTTGTGTGTGTGTGTGTGTGTGTGTGTGTGTGTGTGTGTGTGTGTGTCAGGAATCAGCATGGATATCATTAACACGATATCATATCTTCAGGTGCTTTCAGCCACATGTTTATGTGGTTTTCAGCCACAGACATATGTTTCGTGGTTACACTGAATGGAATTTCAAAAACAAGATGCCATCCACTTCTGTTTCAGGATGTGCTCTTCCTTGATTGCAGATGGCTGTATTTTGCTTCTTTAGAGTGGATACAAAAATTGTCTCTCTGTGTTTTTTATGATAATAACACAGATATTGTTGTTGGGAACTCCAAATTCATGATCTATCTACCTCCTTCCAAATAGTACCACATTAGTAAATTGAGAGTCACAACTCCTATGGGGGATTTTATGGAGGGGGAGGATCCTTTTAATTCACAGCAGAGAAGCAAAGTGGGGTAACTTGTGCTTGTCTTAAAGCTGAAAACATACCTTTGAATGCCTGGCATTATACAATATTATAGTTTCTGTAATTTAATTTTAGAAGAAAACACTATTCTCAGGGTATTTTGAATCAGCTATTGCAGCATACAAATAATACCAATTGAATTGAATTTAAAGTCACTCGAAGTCTGTTGGCAACTGGAATTGTGTGCTCTTTCCAGTCCTGTCCTGAAGCTGATGTTCAGAAAACAGCATTCAGGTGTATATATTTGCAGAATATTTGTAGTAAATTGTAGGAGAGCATTGACATAGAATTTGAGGATATAAATGAAAGTAAATATTTTATAATCATTTCTTAATTTATAATGCCAACAATCATATTTGTTTTCCACCGTGATCCATATATTTCAGTGTTCTGACAAGTAGCAAACGTAGTCAGGCTCTCATATCCTTGGGCCATTGGTTCAAGCCTATCTCCACAACACTTATAAAAATCAAAGTCAATATATGCTTGAGATTCTTATATATATATATGTCTGCATGCAATCTAGACCTTTCTTTTCATACACTTTAAAAAGTCTTAAGTACTGTTATAGTAGCTCATTCATTATCAACACATGACTTCATTTGCTTGAATTCAACATGTCCAATGCTATGCTCTAAATTGTAGTTTATTTTTCCCCAAGTTCCTGCAAACAAAAGTATAGTTTCAATACATAGCTGACTGACACCGCTGATGCATATCCATAACCAAAAGATGCCAAATGGATGTTCATTCAACAGATTAGTTCAATATGGTATAATTATTTAAGATATTTAACCAAAGATGGCTTTCAAACATGAAACATTGAACCATTAGACATTGTACTGTGATCTGCAGTGCTTTGCTATGGAAGTGTATCTGACTTCAGCTGTTTTTTTATGCTTTGATATATTCATAAAAATGTTTTTTAAAAAATATATATTTATATATTATTTACATTTAATAGGCTATCTTGAAGATAAAATTCTGATCCAAACATAAAATCTATTTGTTTCATTTGCACATTTTCTATCTTTGCATGTATGTGTGTTAGAGTACATGTGCATTCTTGGGTAAAGAAAATAAAACTGTATTTAAAGAAATTCTTTGCATAATTTAAAGTTTTGTGGTGTCAGTTTTTCTTTGGGGCATTATGTGTATACCCTAAGTATTTTGTTTTGTCATCAGTTTGGATTTTGGACTTTCACATCATGATTCCTCAACCTGCATATGACATTGAATAAGAATTTCATCTAAGATAACTAAACTTTTGTAAGTCTATGAAAATTTTGATTCTATGAGAAACTTTATCAACTTTTTGTCCTAACAGTAGAAACTGTCTTTTCCTTGGAGGAAGATGAAGTAAGCTTACACACACAGTTTTCTCTAGCAAGAGATAAGAGCTCTAATTAGGATAATAGTCTCTCTTCATGGAAATTGAAAAGTAAAGGAGAACAATGCACCTCTAAAGAAGTATTATTAAAATGTCAGCCAAGAAAAGCCACACATGTTAAAGCCATTCAGTTGCCTTGTCTCAGCACATTTCCTCTTATCCATCTTTGTAATAGGACTGTCTTTCTGCTTCTTATTTATACCTTTACAATGGAAGAAATATGCAAATCCAATGTGTTATTTGGTTGACTTATTATTTTAAGTTCATACTTTGAACATAAGAGGAATGATCGACAGATTCCACATCAACATTATTGTTACGCTGATACAACATGAAGAAGTGATTAATATTTTCCTTTTTGCATATTTGAGCTTATGCTAAAGAAATACAAACAGAACAAGCTACAGAAAGTAAATCAAAATCTACATTTCTAAAGAGATAAATACAAGCATGAGTTAAAAACACAAAATCAAATCATTTATAATAAAATATTACCAAGCAGAATTATAGTTTTTCTGTAATGAAAAATATTTATAATGTCTGCTTGGCAAAAATTGAATGAAGTTGAGGAAACTGATCATTGAGATTTGTTGTGAGAAACAGCCCTTGATCAAGAGAGAGGAAAAAGGACAAATTTTCTGAACATTTAGATGTAAGAAAAGATAAAAAAAAAGTAGATTTACTTCTGAAGTATAAAAGAGAAGGAGTACCAGGGTTCATAAACAACATTGGTTTGAATAAATTATGTAAAGACAAGATGGCTTTGCAGATGGGAGTATCAGTTTTTGCTGTGTAGAAATATCACTTCATAATTTAATTACTATGAAATATGAACATGTTCTTTCTCATATTTGTGCATATTGATCTTATTGTTCTAATGGAAAATTTTATTAGAAATACTAATTAGCAAGGAAAACTTCTTTAATAAAAGGGTATGCTTCAAAGAGAATAATTTTCCTTAAACAGTAGGAAAAAATTCTTATTTGGGAGGAATAAAGTTGTTTTTTGTTTTCTTCCCAGAGAAAGTTCTTATTTTCCATTACTCTAGATATACCAATAGTTAATCAATGTCACTTAAGTATGATAATTAATATAAATGGATATAAGTCAAAAATTAGTTTTTTGTTAAATTCTGTGATGAGTGTAAATATGTAATTAATATTATGAAGTAGAATTTATATTTTGAGGCAGTGGTTCTCACCCTTCCTAATGCTGTGACCTTTTAATACAGTTCCTCATGTTGTGGTGACCCCTAAACATAAAATTATTTTTGTTGCTACTTCACAACTGTAACTATGAAACTTGTTTGAATTATAATGTAAATACCTGTGTTTCCTGATGGTCTTAGGCGACCCCTGTGAAAGAGCCATTTGACCCCCAAAGGGATTGCGACCCAGAGGTTGAGAAACACTATTTGCTTCTGCATAAGCCCCAGTAGAAAGGGCTGATAGTAAAAACAGTCTCACTCACACTAAGGTTCCTGTACACGGCTTGAAATTAATCTCCTTATCTGACATTCTGAGATCAGGATAAGATGAACAGCAGTCATGTTTTCCAAAGGGGTCAGTGTAAATCTACTGATAAGGAACTCTACTCCTTAACATAACGGAAGTGGCCTAAATAAGCCTGATCTTTGGAAATGCCTTATTCTCCTATTGATTTATCTCACTGTCCTTTTCTTCCATGGAAGCTGACAGGATCAGTCTACTCTGGGGAGGACGTTTAAGCTCTGTCATTCGCTTCATCCAGACTAACTTCTGCTTGGCTTACTGAATGACACATCGTTCTTTGTCTACTACCTGATTTAGAATTGAAAACAAAGCCAGTGATGATCTTTTAAACTAAATGGTTGTACTATTGTTTATGAGAACATCCTCTCATTCTTCTGATGTGCTTTTTTTTTATGATCTGCACTCAGAAAATTTGATGAAATGCCTGAAACCAATGTCTTTCATGACATTTTCTTATAGATTTTAAGAACGTCTTTCTAACCCAGTGAGTTGAGGAACAGGTCATTTGAATTACTATTCACATAATAAATCTACACTGATTAAGGTGTTACAGGCAGAAAGAAGCATAGACTATATCTAATATTATAAGACCATATAGCATAAGCCTCAGAGCTAATTCCTTTGAAAGTTAGTATTCTAGATTATCAAAAAATTTTAGAACCTGTATAAGTTAAATGAGCATGATATTATTTATATTTTTACGTTTGCTAGAAACATAAATACCCCCCCAAAGGCAACTTGTTTAGGAAATGTTTTATGCTACATTGATTTCTTAATTATATATAATGAACTATAATATTATATATTAAAATACCTCACTTAATAATGAAAATTGTCATATTTTCATCAATTAGACCCCATTTTTATTTATTTAATTTATGTGTATTTGTATGTGCATGTCTGTATGTATTTGGCAGGGATACAGGTGCTTCCAGAGGCCTGAAGGTATTAGACCCCCCAAAACCTAGTTACAAGAAATGTAAGCTGCCTGAAGTGGGTGCTGAGAACCAAAAGTCAGTTCTCTGTAAGAGCAGCAAGTAGTACTAACTGCTGAATTATCACTACAGCCTTTAGACATTCATTCTTAAAACAAAAATTTGTATAAGTCAGATGGTTCTTGAAAGATTAAGATTCTTTTGTCCTTGATTGTTAGAGACACATGTTGGTTGGAAGTAAGTATGAGCTAAAATTTCTACACCAACCATTGAGATAGTGGCCAGAAAATGTTGCTTCAAAGAACGTAAACATAAGTAAGTATATAGAAGCACAGAATGTGTTAAATATGGAATTTTATTTCAAGTGGATAATTTATGTTTTTTATAAAGGTATAATTCATTTGCTTTCTTTATGTTCTGTTGATTGATTTCCTTTTTAAGAACCAATTATAAAATAACCTCCTGGGTAATGTGGGTTAATGATTTGTAAATAGTATATTTTTCTTGATCCAGAAACAAACGCACATGATATCAAAAGTATAGGTTTGCAACCGCATGTGAAAAGGAGAAATCTCCCTTCACATGGTTTAGCCCATTTGTTCATCTGTGTTTCCTGTAGAAACCCTCATTACTATCTATGTATATGTTCAAAGATATAATTTTCATATAAACACATTTCTAAAGTTATGGTATTTTGTTTATTTATACAGTATAATATACATGCCACTAGTATGTACTTGAGAAGGGTTTTGCAATTTAGTTAAAAAAAAGTCATCTAAAGAGATTGGCTTACTCACTGTTCTATTGCTGTGAAGAGACACCATGACCAGAGCAACTTTTATATACATAAACATTTAACTAGGAATTGCTTACAGTTTCTGAGATTTAGTCCAATGTTGTCATGGTGAGGAGCATGTTGGCACACAGGCAGACATGGTGCTAGAGAGGTTGAGAGTTCTACATTCAGATCTGCAGGTAAGAGGAAGAGAGAGAAGGTCTCTCAACTTAGCATGGGTTTCTGAAAATTCAAATTCCACCCCCAGTGACATACTTCCTACAACAAGAGCCCACTTCCTAACTCTTTTCACATAGTTCCCTTCCATGATGACTAAGCATTCAAATATATAAGCCTATGGGTATAATTCATAGTCAAACCACCAAAGAAGTTATACCATTTTAAATATTTGTATATCTTTTCCTTATACTAATGTAGCCTCTGAAGTAATGGGCCACAATGTCCTAGTTTTAGTTACTACATATTTTTAAATATTCCCAAGCACACTTGATGTCTTTTTATATGTGCTATGCTTGTATATACATGATTTTTAATGTTTTAGAAGTTAGTTTTAGTGAGATATACAACCTCTGTATTGTCATAGAGTTGATGGTTTAGGAACTTGGGAAAGACTAGGAATCACGTCTTCTACACTAACATGTATTGTCTGGGAATACTATATAGTGGGACTTAAAACTTCGTTGTTGTTGTTGCTGTTGTTAGGCATTTTTATACTTTAGTTTTTTCATATAATATATTCTGATTATGGTTTCCATCCCCACAACTCCTTCCGGATCCTCCTCACTTTCCCCACACTCAAATATACAAATATCTTTCTTTCATCAGAACACAGACACTTAAAGTAATAATAATAAAGAAGATAAAGTAAAAACAAAGAAACATATCAGTACAGGGCAAAAACAAACAAACAGAAAACACATACATGCTGAGACATACACATTCACACACAGAAAATGTATGAAAACACTTCAGAAAACAGTATACAAGCAAAAGATCTAGAAGGGAAAAAAAAAGTCCACCCCCACACATACGTACATACACACACACACACACACACAAACAAGCAAAAAATACAACAATCTCATGAAAGGTACTCTGCACACTACCAGAAGAGAAAGGTAAACACAAACCTAGATGCAAAGCTTGTGATATACTATGATAATCTGCTTGCAAAGTAAGCATGTGAAATAGTAGCCCAAAAGTCATGGGAGAAACCAACTATTATATGCCTGGATTTAACGCCCACTCCTGTGGTTGATTTATTGTGTGCCCTAATAAACTTATCTGAGGGTCAGAGAACAGAAGAGCCACTAGATTAGACATAGAGGCCAGAAAAATGGTGGCACACACATCTTTAATCCATGTTATCACTTGGGAGGCAGAGATCCATCTGGATCTGTGTGAGTTCAAGGCCACACTGGAAAGAGGCAGGCATGGTGACACAAGCCTTTAATCCCAACACTTGAGATCTCATGTCTTGCTTGGGAAAGACACATGCCTTAATCCCAAGAAGTGATGGCGGGAGGCAGAAAGGTATATAAGGCATGATGACCTTATATGACCTTATATGACCAGGGACTAGAGGCTTTTAAGCTTTTAGGCTTTTAGGCTTTTGAGCAACAGTTCAGCTGAGATCCATTCAGTTGAGGACTCAGAGGATTCTAGTTTGGCAAGGGTTAGCTGTGGCTTTTTGCTTCTTTGATCTTTCAGCATTCACCTCCAAACCTGGTTCCGGGTTTTCATTTAATAAGAACATTTAGCAATTCACCTACACACTCTGTGAGATGGAACTCATACTCAATACTGCCTGGATGGCCAAGAACCTGGGACTACATGGGCCATGCACCTAAGACAATAAAATATTGTTTTTCTGTTTAAGGAACATAGCAATAAAATGATGCCTTATCACATTCTGCTATACTCATCAATCAGTATCTTGCTCAGCAACCATCAGAGAAGCTTCCTTCTATAGTAGATGGGAACAAATGTAGAGGAAACCACACTTAAGTGTAGGCCCTTAAGTAGATGCCCAACACAAAAGAAACTCATTACATCTTTGGAGGTTCTTTTTCTCATAATGTTTTGTCAGGATGTTGTTTTTGTTTTTCTTTTCTTCTTCTTTTGTGGTTTTAACCTTACAGTTCATTCCCATATATATTATTACTTTTAGTATCGTGTTTATATTGGGCTCAAGTGTGTACAGATATGTGTGTCATATGAGGAGTTTGTATCCCCAATGGGACTCCTTTGGAAAAAAAACTAACTTTTCATTTGTAAGTGGTTATCAATTAGAGATAGCTTCTGGGTTAAGGATGGGAGTTCGCATCCACTCCTCTCAGCACTGTATCCCATCTGGTACAGACCTGTGCAGGCCCTGTGCATACTACTACAGCTTCTGTCAGTGGATATGTACATTGGACCTGCTGTGTTTTGGGGGTTTTGCTTCTTGGTGTCCTCCATTCTTTCTGGGTCTTCCATTCTTTTGTCTCCTGTTTTGCAGAGTCCCTGAGCCCTAATGGGAGGGATTTGATGGAAACCTTCTACTAAGACTGAATTTTCCAGTCTTCCACTCTGTACATATTATCCAATTGTGGATCTCCGTATTTGTTGCCATTTGCTACAGGAGGAAACTTCTCTGATGATGGCTGAGTAAGACACTCATCTATGAATATAGCCAAATGTCATTAGTTATTTTTATTATGTCTCTTTAGCAGAACAGTAGTAGTATTTGGTTTTCCCATAGATCCATGGCCTATGCTCAGGTCCTTGCTCACCCAAGGTGGTGACACTCTTAGGGTCCATCCCGTGGAGTAGGGGTTGGTCACTCTCCACAAGTGTTGTGCCGCTACTGCAATAGCACATCTTGTAGGCAGGTCACAACTGTAGGTCAAAGAGTTTGTGGCTGGCTGGTTTCCTGTTTATTTTTCTTCTTTGGTAGGATGCAGAATACATTGCAGTACAAGAAACACTGTTCAGTAGAGGTGAAGGTTCTAAGCAGGCACCAGCCTGACTTCTCCATGTTCAAAGAGTTATGTAGGTATAGTGTTGTCTTCAGCAAAAATCCTTACCATCCATTTGTGGAGAGAAACCAATAGCATCAGCAATAGCATGGTTTACTTGGGGGCTTTCATGGGTTCCTTTGGCCAAGAACTTGATGTTCTAATCTATTCTTTAAGGGGTTGAAAAACTTTGTAGAAGTTATTTGGTTTGGGGTTTTAGGATTCAACTAACTTAAAACTACAGGGTTCTTCAGTTCTACATTAAATGACAAATTGGTTGATGTATGGAGTTCTTTGCAGCTTCATGACCTCACTGTCTTCAAAACTTGTATCCCTTTCAGATTTGCAGCTAATATGGTCCTTTGTTTAAACACACTTGGAATACTTCATTCCTTTTTATACGCGAATGTTAATGATTTGCCTGGATTTTTCTTCTTTGGGAGTTTATACCTCTTTCCTACTATAGATTCAAGTTCATTTGGCCCTATAAAGTTTTTCTTTTTAAGCTGTAATTATCTGTTCTTCTGCAAGAGTTCAAAAGTCCCAACTCAATGAAAACAAAAATGAAATGTTAATTGTTCAGTGAATCTGACTCTTTGAACTACTTCTCACTGATATGCAGGTCTATGTTGCTCATTTCTCAAACAGGAAATATAATTTTAGCCAAGAAATATAGGAATGTGATAGAACTCATATTATTTTTCAAGACATGTTCATTTTACTTCTCAAACTATCAATAAAATCAGGATTATACTTTAGGCCCTGCTTCTCTAAAATATATTGCGACTGTTGACTTTACTCTAGTAAAAACATTTTTTGGTAGTGCAATAAAATTAGATGTACTCAGAGGCTAGAACAAGCAGTGATGTTTTTAAATAAGGAAAATATAGTTCTAAAGATACATACACAAAGACCAGAAAAGGCTTCTGCTCCAAAAACTGAATATTTGTCAGAATATCTATTTAAATAATACAATATTTAGATAATACATGAACAGAAGTGCATCTCCTGTCTGAGCAGTATCACAACTATTGTGGGAGAAGAGATTAATCATGAGATTTTTCAACGACCTTTACCAAAAAAGAAAAAGCAAAAGAAAAAAGAGAGAGAAAAAGAAATCTCATATGTAGTCACATAATTAGAACCATATGAGCTACCCAACACCTGCTTTTAGTGATTTCTTCAGTTATTAAAACTACCCCAATTAGCCTGACATTAATCATGCACTTAATTTTAGAAAAGATGTACTTGTTAAATGATACAAAGTCCAATTTTATATTCTGCTTTGCCTTGAAGATACACATATGCAGAATAAATTTCAGCCTCAATTAGAGTTTATTATGAGAACTTTTATATGAGACATTTCTGCAGATCATTATAAAATTCCATATTGCAAAGCCAGGAATAAAATTTTGCAAAACTAAATGCATTCCTATTTATTAACATATAATTCAAATGTAGTTTCATATACCTGATCCATCTATAAATCAAATAGAAGCCAATTTAAGTAAAGTACTGAACTGCTGGCTAATTTCAGTTATGTAATCACAAATTATTAGCTAGCATCTTTGCTCTTTTTAATGTACAGTGTTAATGGTTAGATATGACAGTGTCAATAGCCCTACATATGTAATTGCACATTTGGGTTTTCCTGGCCTTGTCAACAAAGTTGGCTTTATTGAACAATGATATCTGAGTCTCCATCCTTGCCCTTTTACTTAAATATGTAATCTTTTAGTTAATTGCCATTATAGTGAAAAGGTATTTCTACGGGGAATTAATGAAAGACAACATGTGGTAGACTTTTCAACATTGATAATTTTTTTCAAAAAAATATGTATACTCATACCCTTGAATGCCTCCTCAAGAGAGGGTTGTGGTTTCTGTTACACATTCCTCTATATAAAAAAAGAAATTAAGGGGTTGGGGATGTAGCTCAGTGCTAGAGCGCTGCACAGCAAGGCCCTGGGTTCGGTCCTCAGCTCTGAAAAAAACAATCATGATCTCAACGATTCTCGCTCATACAATCCTCTTTCTCGTCGATTGGACTCCCAGAGCTCCACCTGGGGCCTGGCCGTGGATCTCTGCATCTGCTTCCATCAGTCATTGGATGAGATTTCTACCAGGACAGTTAGGGTGTTTGGCCATCTGATCACCAGAGTAGGTCAGTTCGGGCTTTCTCGTCTATTGTGGAGGTATCTTTGTGGATTTCTGGGGACCTCTCTAGCACTTTGCTTCTTCCTATTCCCATGGGGTCTTCATTTATCATGGTCTCTTTTTCCTTGGAAAAATGATTGGAAAAAGCACAGGGACAAATAGCCAAACTAGTAGAAACACATGAACTATGAACCAATAGCTGAGGAGCCCCCAACTGGATCAGGCCCTCTAGATAAGTGAGACACTTGATTAGCTTGAACTGTTTGGGAGGCCCCCAGGCAGTGGGACCTGGACCTGTCCTTAGTGCATGAGCTGGCTGTTTGGAGCCTGGGGCCTATGCAGGGACACTTTGCTCAGCCTGG
>CABHPQ010165590.1:445-21125 GCA_902168405.1 Peromyscus aztecus | reverse complement strand
GTTTTCAGTTACAGATGTGGAAGACCAGACTTTTGCCCCACTGTCCTTGCAATTCTTTGCCCTCTCTTCTACATAAAATCCTCAAGATTATGTTTGTTGTTGTTCACCGAATTAAAAAGCTTGTTTTGGTGGACCATATTCTCTAGTAACTTCTGGAATAATGATACCTGAAAACTTGTTGCTTATCCATTATAAAGGCTTCTTATATGGAATGAGATTCTACTTAGGAACTTATTTTCCCATAAGATTTCAAAAGAATTGTCTATAGAAAGCCTTGATGTCATATTAATTCATTCCCTCCCCTCCCCTCCTTTTCTCTCCTCTCCCCACCCCTCTCCTCTCCCCCTTCCTCTCTACTCTCCCCTCCCCTCCTCTCTCCCCTTACCTTTCCTCTCTCTTCTCTCCCCTCCCCTTCCTGTCCCCTCTCCTCTCCTGTGCCCTCTCCTGTCCCCTCCCCTCTCCTGTCCCCTCCCCTCCCCTGTCCTTTCCTCTCTCCTGTGCCCTCCCCTCTCCTGTCCCCTTTCCTTTGTGATCTTTTTTTATCCCTACAACTTTGAAATTCAATGATGCTGTTCTTTGTTATTGGCCAATTTTATTCATTATTGTGAGCCATTAACCCCATTCAACATGGAAACTTATTCAAGCAAAAGGAGGTTTTGCATAATTTCTTTGATAATTCTCTGGTTAATTTTGTCTGTTTTGCTTTCAGAATTCAGCCTCCTGAATTGAATCAGTAATTCCCTTTCCTCTGTTTCTTTGCCTGTTTTACTTCCTGTGAGACAATTGCTGTCTAATTAACCCGCTGCATTCAAAATACCTGGTCCCTGCATTTCATTTACTTTGCCTTGTTCTCTGGATGCTTTCTTTCCAGTATTTTATAGTTCTTACTCTCTGAGTGTACCAACGTCTATTTCTCGAAGTTTCGCCCTGCTCCAGGCACTGTTTCTGTGTCTTCTGTGAAGACTTGCATCGTGGAAATAGTAGTCCATGTGTGGCCTGAGCTACACAGAAAGAGAGAAGGAAATTGCTATTGCAACTTTTGTCTTTTGACCTTGGGAGAGGCCCCATCGTTCTGACTCTGCACGGCCCATTTGGCTTCTTCTCTCTTGGTTATGAGCCTAGCTAGTAACAGCTGAGTCCTCTCTCCAGCCCTGACTTCTTTTCTTTAATGTGTTTTTGTCCTCTTTCCTTGATTATGTATTTGTATTGGTCCGATTTTAATAAAAATGGGCTTTAGTCAAAGTAGTATGCATGCATACTTTCTATTGGTATATTATAAAACATAGATGGAGAGACAGAAATGTCAATCAATCAATCATCTTTTTACTTCTCAAGAGATCTTAAATAACTGGCTTATGAAAGTTGGCAAGCCTGTCCTCCGCCAAGAAAGCTGGCCATCTGAAGATCACAGTAGAGTTGATGCTGCTCTTTGAGTCTGGAGGGCCAACACTGGATGGCTTGTCTGCATCTAATTCTACAAGAAAAAAAAATCAGTTGAGAATGTGGCTCAGTGGGTGAGTGCTTGCTTAGCATGAATGAGGCCCTGGGTTCGATCCCCAATATTACATAAACTGGGTGTGGTAGCGCACACCTAGCACTCAGAAGGTGGACACCGGAGGTCCAAAAGTTCATCTTTAACTGTGTAGTGAGTTCAAGGCTTGAGCTTCACCAGACCTGGTCTTTAAAAAGAAAAAAGTCTGAGACTTGCTTTTTCTTGGAGTTCCTGGTGTTGCCGCTGCTTGAGTCCATAATGGCTCAACATTTCCAAACTGCTCCGTGCATAAGATCTGGTTCTACCGCAACTATTGCCTCTGGGTAGATTGTGACACTTCAAATGTACCACTCTCTGCCCTCCAACCATCACAATGCCAACTTCTTCTGTAGGCAGTCTCCCCTGCCTCATTCTCTCAGGCTTAGAACTTGGGAGTCGTCTGTTTGCTGTTCTCGCTGTCAGCACCATGAGAATTTTGCTGATTGTTCCTTCTCATTCATAGAACCTTCTCATCCAGGGACTTCCACGGGGTAGCTATGCTATAGGGACTGTCATGTCTAATACCGTCTGTCATTGTTCAAGCAGTTCACACTAGACAGCTGGACTCTGTCACCTCAAGTTGGCACTGCGTCTAAGGATCCCCAGGAAGCAGGCAGACTTGAACTTGCATCTCAGGAAGCCAGGAAAAGGAAGCAGGACGACAGAGGGAGGAGCTCTGGTAGAATGTGGTCTCCATGGCAACCTTGAGAGATGCCGAGGAAAGTGGGAAGCAGGACTTCAGAGTTGTTCCCTGGTTGGCCACCAGGTCAGGTTTCTATGGACCATTTAGTCAATGGCTATAGGTCACCCCAAGAAAGAAGGTGACTTTAGCTAAGGCAGCTCTCTCTGGGTGAGTCAGTTCCTCAGGGCTGTCTGTCAGCAGCAGTCCCCACAGTTGGAGAATTATCAACCTTCACCCACCCTGTGGGCCTGTGGGTAGTGTGGTCAGCATCCCAGACCTGTGGATACTGACAGTGGTCCTGGACTGTAGCGGTGGATAACAAAGCATCAGCTATTGGCTGACTAAGTTAGAGGGAGCAGTGACTTCAGAAGGAGTAAAATGATCTTTCATTTACTCAGTTTATGACTTGCTTACCTCGTGGTCAGACTGTGTTAACTTGGATATAAAATAAAATCACAGGCCTGTCTGAAATGAGTTCTGTCTGACGGGATTACCAAAAAAAGTCAGCAAATACCACAATAGATGGAAATCAGAAACAGAATTCATTACAGAGTAAAAATGCAGGTTTAAAGAAGTTTTAGGACATGATAAAATGCCAATTAAAGACAGAATCTGTACTGCTTAAATGTATTTATTTAAATATTCATTTTCTAGCACATCTTTTTGTTAAACTGACACCAAACCCACTCTCTTGCTATTTGATTTTTAAATGCGCTAAGCTGTTTGTAACACAAATGCAATAAAAATTTTCTATCAATTTTCTTGTCTTTTTTATGACATTTAGTTATTTTGCTTTTCAGAGCTTATAAAAGTATATAAACATAGGCATAAAAAAGATACTGGAACGGAATTTATCAAAACATTAAAAGTGGTTTGAACACCAGGTTATTAGTGCACATTTTAAAGACTTTAAGGCTTTTTTCCAAATTTTCTTCAAGTTTGACTGACTTACATAATCTGAGGGAAATGCGGCATCCAAGGGTTGTGACAAGGAATTGTGCAAAGACAGCAGCAGGTGAGGGGGAGCTCTCCGGAGGCAGCATCACCTGTGCGGAGCATCATGGGCCAGCTGGGGTCAGCTGAGGCAGGGAAGTGACCATGGACTGTGCTTGAAGGCCATTCCGAGCAGAAAGAGCAGAATGCTGGTAACTGGAGGTAGAGCAAAGCCTGTCTGGTGAACCTCAAATTCAGAAGTCCTTGGATAATCAAAAATGAGTTCGGAAGCCCAAGAAGAGGGCAGTGGTGAAGGGCTTCAAGGGGACAAGAAGGGGGACTTTGTCTGGAAGCCCGTCAGGACCTTGCATATCATGTCACCCTATTGCAACTGAAGCAGGCTCCTGATTAAGTGGTATTGATTAATGGACACTCTTGTGGAACTAAGCAAAATCTGAGTTAGCATGGAAAACTGTCATGCTTGATGAATGTGTTCCCTGGCTTTAGAAAGATGACCTGGTGATGGTCAGAGCAGTGATATAGAAATGATATAGGCATGAACACACACATATGCGCAAAATACACACCACAACACACATACATACATACACACACACACACACACACACACACACACACCATAACACCATAACATTCTCTCTCTCTCTCAACTCTAGAACCCACATTAAAAAAAAAAAAAAGAACAGAAGCAAAGAACGAGGCCAGTCTTGCTTTGCAAACTTCAAAAGTAATAACCAAGATTTGCAGGTAGCCCTTTCCCAGGGACCTGAACTCTCCACAGGTCATTAACAACATTAACTGTTAGTAGCCTGAGAATCCATTAAAAACATGTGTCTAGGATCACTGTCGAGGACTGCAGGAATGAGTTTTGCTGAGCGTATAACTTGCCTTTGCAGAGCTCAGTACTGCCCGTGGTGGTTGTGGGATATGTGCATACTGTGTGAAGTTGTGTTGCTGTGATTGTTGTAGTAAAAAGCTGAATAGCTGGGGAGGAGGTATAGGCGGGATTTCTATGGAGAGAAAGGAAGAGGAGGAGGAGGAGGAGGAGGAGGAGGAGGAGGAGGAGGAGGAGGAATCTAGGCAGGCGGGAGATGCCAGGAGACACAGAGAGGAAACAGGAGGTACAAAATAACACCGCATGATAGAATGTAGATTAATATAAATGAGTTGATTTAATGATACGAACTAGTTACAAGCCTAAGCTAAAGGCCGAGTTTTCATAGTTAGTAAAAAGTCTCTGTGTCATTGTTTGGGAGCTGGGTGGATGGAACAGAAAAAGATTTGTTACACGTGGTCCTCCTGTGCCAATCAGGCTGGGCTCGGTGAGCCCTTAGACCTGCTCTACCCTAGGTCACCATGGACAGCAACCATGTAGTCAGCACTCATGCTTGCTTTCTGTTTCCTGGTTATGTGCAGAACCAATGGGTACCTCTAGACGCTGGTTTTCTCTAACCCCCTCTTCCCCAGCCCCACAGCCCTGCCTGGCTGCCCAGGTGGACCTCTGTCTCCACACAGGTCCAGACTACAGACTGGGTATTCTCAAGCAGAAACATGAGAGAATGAGTCCCCTGCACAGACTTGAAAGAGTCCCGATTACCTCTGGCAGGGTCCTCACTTCCCCACCATTTTTTGCATGCATATCATTTTATTACTCCTTAAATTTGTCAAGTAGCCCTATGGTATCTCCTGGATGGGAGAAGGCAAGAACTTCCCGCACAATGAAGAGTGGGGCTGCCCTTCAAACACTCCCCTGCACAAATGTACCCTTCTGCTCTCATGGTGTCTAGCTGAGCCTCAGGCTCGGCATCCTTTGTCTTAGTGAAGATGTTAAAGATCACAAAACCACACCGTATGAACTCTTCAATGGAGAAAGGTAGATAAAGGCAGTTAATGATTGCCAGAAGAGTTGGGTGGTGGCCAATGTGGAGGATGAAGCCGCCAAAGTGTCTTGTTTCTCAAAAGCTCTGCTGAGGATTTACCTGCCTGCCTTCTTCCGGGCAGGGAAGGTTGGCTGTAAGGCTGCCAGCTTGCTCAAATAAAAAGAGGAGGCTACTGACCAAATCCAGGGGTGTCTCTTGGAAAGTTAGGCACAGCTGGTCTTCACAGGACCTGCAGATGGCTGCTGGGAAGCCACTGATTTGTGTCGATTTGAGCTGGACATTAGCCTGAAATTTTGGGTTAGTTTTTTATTGGGCAGGCTGTTTGAATGATTGAAAGTGATCTGGAGAAATGGGCACCCAATCTTGTCCCGTTTCTGACAGACTACTTGAAAGCAATAAGGCATCTCTAGACTAAAGCTGACTTCAGAGCTGGGGATGGCTCCGTGGTTAAAGAGCTTTCTCGGTAAACAAGAGTTCATATCCCAAAACTCATGTAAATGTGCCACCCCACCCCCAATTCTAGCCTTGAAAAATGGACATGGGATTCCTGGAGCAAGCTGGTAAGGAAGACTAGCCCTGTTGGTGAGCTCTGGGTTAGATAAAGAGACGCTGCCTCAACAGAAAAGAGGTAGAAGAGTCATTGAATAAGATTCCCTATATCAACCTTGGGCCTCCACACAGATCCATAAATGCACACATGTGAACATGTATACATGTATGTACACCACATAGGACAAGGGGTTGGAAGGGGAGGAAGCAGGGGCAGTTGTGGACTTCATTGGGCACATCCAGGAAACAGTTACGCACAGTATGTAAAAACACTTGACAGTATGTGTTGTTAAGTGTTCCATAACTATTAGCTCTGCCTACAGTAGTTACTATTATTATAATATCTAGTATTCCCACACAGTCCCTGGTACATATTGAAAGTTAATCATGTGGATAGCTTTCTCTCAGCTAGACCTACACTGTGTGCTGAATTAATTCAGGTAAGGGAGGAAAGGCCAATAGCTTGAAGACAGGTTCTTTGCACCCCACTGAGAGACATGATCTCTTGAAGGTGGTGGGGATGAGAATTCACTTGACTCTATTGGACTCTAGTACAGACATACTGGAATTCTGAGTCTCTGCATAGTGACCTTGAGCAAGAATCATCGGCAATGCAATACAATGACGGAGAGAGAAGGGGAGGGAAGGGACATTTCAAGGTGACCCACTATGTGCCAGGTGCAGTGGTGGCCTTTCCTATTGGTTATCTCATAAAGTAAAATGTAATCATGAATGGGTGCAAAATTTGACTTCCATTTCTCCAAAAGAACACGATGCATTGTGTGAATGGGAAAGGCTTACATGAAGAGCCTCAAGCTTTTTTACTCCCAGTATAATTTTTGTGTAAACATAAAATGACAAGAGTTTAAAGACGGAACATCCCCGGGCACAAGCTTAAGAGTTCTGAATATAATCAAAAATCCCCTTATTTATTTTCTTGCCTAAGTGGTATCTCCCAGGAGAACGGCAGTTGCAATTCTTCCGTTCCGTGCAGCAGCGGCTGCAAATTAATGTGCTCGGCCATCAAAACAGCTCTACGCACCTCTGCCAAGTGTAGTTATCTCATCCAATAATAGGCACAGCCTAGAGACAGCAGAGTTTGAAACCCAGATCTTAGAAAATCTGGGCAATTAGCCACTCTCTTGCAGAAATGAGCAAGGAAGAGCCGGGCTGCAGCAAAACAAAATCTTGTTGTGACAGCTGCTGTTCCATATACTATTCCCTTTACGCTGTAGGTTGTACTCACTCTGCCCCCCAGGGCAAGGGACTGGAGGAGATGAGCAGGAGAAAGAAGGGGACCAATAGGGAAGTCATGAAGAATTAGCATATTTTCAGCTTAGAGCTGGTTCAAGTTTATGATGTTAGCCAATAGGTATGTGTAACCCTAAGGAAAAGTCTGAAATTTATCATTTGAAAGAATTTTAACATCAAAATAGGCTTGAAGTGCATGAAATGAATGGTGGCCTGGAAGAGTCAAATCTGCACAAAAGCCTGTGGAACCAAGCGACACCAGTACAAAAATCTATTGCGCCGGGCGTTGGTGGCGCATGCCATCCCAGCACTCGGGAGGCAGAGGCAGGCGGATCTCTGTGAGTTCGAAGCCAACCTGGGCTACCAAGTGAGCTCCAGGAAAGCCGCAAAGCTACACAGAGAAACCCTGTCTCGAAAAACCAAAAAAAAAAAAAATCTATTGCACTTAGTCCGTGGGTGTGTGGGTAATTTTACACCACTGTACCTACAAGATCTGACAGAGACACTGCAGAAGAAATTACCTATTTTGGCTCCTGGTTATAGATTTCATCGGTCCATCATGGTGAGGGAGCTCTGTTGGAGTTACAGTAGAAAGAACATGTGGTGTAGGACCCTCCCATCATGGGAGACCCAGAAGCAGAGAACACAAGAGGAATCAGAGCCCAGACACACCATCAAAGATCCACCAGCGAGGACATACCTCCCCAGCCTCTCCAAACAGTTCCACAGTTGAAGAACCAGCATTCAAAACTGGGGCCTGTGAAGGACATTTCCAACTCAAGCAAAAACAATAGGTTTGTTTTGTTTTGTACCCTATGTTATTGGACTGGGTAGACTATTTTCAGTTCAGCAATTGCCCCATGTGAAAAACTGCTGTTCCAGAACAAACATTTCTTGGATCTTAGGGTTGGTGCATCTGGAATGATTTTACTTCCAAAAGACTTGGCTCTAACATGTGTGCTGGAAACAGGAGGTGAATTCACTATAAATGCATCTTCGTGACTTGATCTGTGAAAACTCCATGAGCCTTCTTCAAAAATCACTTCATCTTTCAGTACTTGTGCTGAAGAAGTACAAAACAGAGCCGTCTTGCTGACTCCTCAGGTTATGTGAAATGTGGGCTTACCAGATCTGAAGATCACAGCTTGTGGGACATGACATCAGAGGCCCAAGATCCAAAAGAGATATCCCAGATCTGCCCGGGGGGCTCAGGGACAGTTCCCTGGAAGATTCCCTTAGCTGCCTGCCTGTATTTTCACACCCTTCTAGACGTTTATTTCAGAAATAACATTTTACCCAGAGTAGCAAAGTGTGCAACTCAAAATCCCCGCCCCCCCCAACTCCCTTGCAGCTGGGGCTGATACTTCATGCCCTAACTTGTGGGATACATCGTTTTATTGCTGCTGGTAATCCCCTCAACTACACACATGGCTCTAATCTTCATTTTATACACAGACCATCACATCACCGAGGAAATAGTGCTTTAACTGTGGCTCCACTGAGATAAATCAGACTAAGCCATCCTTCTCCCATACATTCTTGTCCACTTATCTGAATCGGAGTCATTTGAAAACAAAGCTCCATTTGAAGTGTGGCATCAGGCTCCCGGAGCTGGAGTAAGAGGCCCGCCAGAAGAATGAACGGGCTTTAAATGGGGAGATGGAGATATTGATTTAGAAAAAAAAATTAGATTTTATGAGATTTCAAATAATCTTCACTATTGACTACTTTTTAAAAAACGAGTTTAAAGACATTAGAAAGTTTAATTTTTTAAATTTCTGCATTTTCCAATTTTTTTCCAATGAAAACTATTACTTTGTAACCAGAAAAGAAATTTTTTTTGAGTACAAGAGAAGAATTTAGAGAGTAATGTGCCTTAAAATATAATTGTGTTAGAGAACATTGGGCTTTGCATAAAATAATATTAATATGAAAATAAATATCAGCTTTAGAATTTTCATCAAATAGGCATTTAAATGTCAGTTTGCTTTGCTTCTAACAAGCATGCTTTCCCAGTAACTGAAAGGTTTAGCATCCAAGGATTTAATAATGTACTCTCTAAAATTCTCACTGATGTCATAATGTTTCTCCTCAGGGATGGACAAGAAAAGCCCATTGTCTTCAATCCTGGACTCCACTTGCAGAAATGGTCTCGATTTTGTTGTTGGAAACAAGAAGTCTAAATAACTCTCAGCTAATGCTACTATGACATTTGGTCAGGGAAAATGTCCCAAGAGAAATGTAAACTATTTGAAAACATCCTGTTACTAAAACTTGAACACTAAAAATGACAAATGGACTGGAAGCCACAGCTTGATTCTAAGCACGCATGAGCTTGGCTGCTGTGAACACATTTTCAGCTCATACTATTTTTTATGTTCTCCACCGTAGATACCGTCTCTACCAGCTGAGGAAAAAGCACCTGACATTTATTACTTACCAGAGAGCAGGTTGGAAGCAGTCAGCCTCCTTGCTCTTGGTCTGGGGACAAGCTGGGTGAGTCACGGTGCCCTAGAATGTTGCTTAGAGTCATTCACCCTCCCAGGCTCATCCCTAGGGCTCAATTGCAGCCATCTGCCTAAGAGTTGTTAGTCTTTTTTGTCCCCTCTCCTCAACCAACTAAAACGCAACCGGTCACGCAAGGACTCCAAGAACGGCAGAACAAAATGACCGGACATTAAACCATACTTAAAGTTTAGAAATCCCAGCTTTGGGCTCAGAGAGCTGGAGTCTCAGAAGATCTGAGGCAAGTGTGGAGGGGATATGGATTGAGTTTATGTTTACCTTCAAGTTGACCCTATTGATATCTGGATCCAGGATCCCAGGCAATAAAGGGACATTATTTCTGCATCTTCCAGGCTTACAGTTCAGCTCATTTTAAGAGAATTTGTGCAATGTTTTGTTTTTGTTTTTTTTTTGTTTGTTTTTGTTTGTTTTTTGTTTTTGTTTTTGGCCTGGCTGGTTTCTTTATTGGCAGATTTACTCTTTCAGTATAATTACAAGGCAAAGGAAAACTAACAGGAAACCTGTGGCGCATTGGACACGGCTGTTTACAATGTATCATTGAGATGTGGGGAGAGAGGTCAGGGATGAGGCAATCGTAACTAGAACGTGACAAGAGATGAGGACTTCTGTGCTTTGGGTGATGAATTCTTGTTACAAACCACAAGGGATAATTTTTCCTTTGTTTTATTAAAAAAAATTAGAAGATGGGAAATCGAGACAAAAATATCAGCGATCATGACTTAAAAGTTACTGGGCTGCAAGATATTGAAGTATATAGTGTTTTTTTTCTTTTCCTGCTTTTCCCCCATCAAAACCCAGGAGCTGAGGAATTGTGGGAGAAATTGGATGGGACCCAGGACTATCCCCACATGTAGGACAAGCCAGTACCTCAGAATATGGGCGAGGTCTGTGTTTTATTTTAATCCTCTGTTCCATAGATAGGCAGCCATAGAACAGTCTCAGTAAATACTGGGGGAATAGTGTGGGATGGGGTGGGGTGGACGGGACTGGACTGGAGTGGAGGAACAGAGTGGAGTGGAGTTGGGTGGAGGTGGTAGAGTGGAGTGGAGGAGGGAGGAACAGAGTGAGGTGAGATGGGATGGGCTCTGGTTTTTCCTGTCCCTCCATGAGTAGCTGCTTAGAGTCTTAATAAGAATTATACATATGGTTTAGGACAGCACGAAGAATTATAGGCTAGAAAGCTGGCCTCGGCTGCCCTCATCTGTTAAACGAGGGAGGAGACCAAGGAAGACCTCCTGGTTCCTTCAGGCCTCACAGCAAGTTTGCTGTAGCTTCTTGTCTCGTTGACACTTTTCCTTTAAACAGCTCTCAACTTAGCTCTCCTCTGAAAAGCAGTTAATCTAAAACATTGGTCTGTGCAATGAAGAGCAGCTTTAAGTAAAGTTATTTAAATAAAGAAAAATATCTACTATAGACTTCTAGCAAGAACAGGGCTATTGGCAGTGGTAATGTTACTGGAGGGGCATTTTTAACTGTGACAAGCTGTTCATAAATAAAATAGTTCAAAATGATACCATAGTGTACACACACACACACACACACACACACACACACACACACTGTCTAGCTGTGTAGCCCAGGGTGCCCTGGAATGTAAGAGTCTCAGAGTGCTGGATTCGCAGCTGTACGGTACCATGCAGGCTGCTCTAGCTCTTTCCTGTGCCGCACAGCTAAAAAGCTGAAAGCTATAGCCTTTGACCCCTGGAAGTCAAATGGTTCTGAATGCGATTTAGGTCCTGCGGTGAGATTAGGAAGGACAGCAAGGCAAAGGCTATCTTCCTGCAGTGGCACTGCCTGGCCACCGGGTGCTGACATCTGTGACCACCTGCAGGAGCTGCTTTCCATCAACTTGGTGAATGTGGGGTGGTGACGGTGGGTGCAGCGAGCATGGTAGCAATCTAGTTTCTGGTGGTTTCCTGAACTTCGTATCACGGCTTGTAATGTGACCTTAAAGTCAATCATCCAACCTAGAGACCCTGCTGATATTCCTTCAGCCAATGACTTCGTGGACTTGCCCCCTGTGTTTTATCCCTTTCTGTTTGGCATACCGAAAGCAGTTCCTTTCTGTGATGGTTAATAATGACGGTCAACTTGATGGGATCTAGAATCCCCTAAGGAACAAGTCCCTGCGGCTATCTGTGGAGAAGTTCCTAGACTAGGGAATTGAGATGGGAAGACTCACCGTAACTGTGACCTGGAGTTCCAGACTGAATAAAAAGAGGACAACCTGAGCATTAACATCTATCTTAGTCAGTGTTCTATTGCTGTGAAGAGACACCATGACCTCGGCAACTCTTATAAAGGAAAACATTTCATTAGTTTTAGAGATTTAGTCCATGATCATCATAGCGTCAGGACATGTGGGCAGACATGGTGCTGGAGAAGGAGCTGAGACTTCCACATCTTGATCCGCAGGCAGTAGGAAATGAACTGTGACACTGGGTGTAGCTTGAGCATAGGAGACCTCAAAGCCCTCCTCCACAGTGACATGAATCCTCCAACAAGGCCACACCCACTCCAACAAGGCCACACCCACTCCAACAAGGCCACACCCACTCCAACAAGGCCACACCCACTCCAACAAGACCACACTTTCTAATGGTGCCACTCCCTATGGGGGCGTTTTCTTTCAAACCACCACAACATCCACCTCTCTCTGCTTCTTTACTGCAGATACAATGTAAGCAGCTGCTTCGCCCTCCTGTCACTGCCTTCCCCTCGGGGTGAACTGTGGCCATTCTTAAATAGTGACCCAAGGTAAACCCTTCTCTCCTGAAATCCATTTTGTCAGGCATTTGTCACATCAAAGAGGAAAGTAACCAGTGTGCTCTTCTCCCTCCCATTCTCCACAGAATCCTGGGAAATACACCCCTTCTGCAAACTGAATCTTCTCTGAGGAGTCTATGGATCTAACTAACAATGGAATCCACTCATAGATCTTCCTTCTGTTAGAACAGACCAGGGATAAGAGTTGGGAAGGACCTTTTTGGAAGGCTAGAGCATGAGGAGACCTGGGGAGGGCCCTGGGGGTTTATTTCTCATGCTAGCATCTCCTGGAACAGTTCTAAAGGAAAAAGAGCTTCATATCCCAATGGGCTGCTCTGAAGACGTGATTCTTTTTCTATGGGAAACGCTAATTTTTTATTTTAATTTCTATGTGTATGAGTGTTTGATTTGCTTGTATGTCTGTGCACCTTGGCGCCCACAAAGGTCAGAAGAAGGTGCCAGCTCCCCTGGAACTGGAGTTACAGTTAGTTACATGACCGCTCATGTGGGGTGCTGGGAACTGAACCTGAGTCCTCTGCAAGAGCAACCAGGGCTCTTAACCACTGAGCCATCTTCCAGCCCCAGGAAATGCTATTTTTTTAAAAAGAGAGATCCATGATTTTGCAACTAAAAGAAAGAGTGGTAAGATGAGGGTTCATCCTATGCACCCCTTTCAGGAGCCAGCATATTTCCTGTGGCTCCATTCAGGGGCAGAATTCCACAGCCTTCCTGTTTCCGATAGGCCCAGCCTATCTGTAAAACTGTCAGGCAGCTGTCACCATCCTTTCCAGGCTAGCAGCCCCTCCTTTCCTCCTTAAAAATGTGTATCCATCTGTGCTGGCTAGTTTTATGTCAACTTGACACAAGCTAGAGTCACTGGAAAGGAAGGAACCTCAACTGAGAAAACGTCTTCAGAAAACTGGGCTGTAGGCAAGCCTATTTTCTTGATTAATGGTTGATGTGGGAAGGCCAAGCCCACCACGGGTGGAGTTACCCCTGGGCAGATGGTCCCAAGTTCTATAAGAAAGCAGGCTGAACAAGCCATGATGAGCAAGCCAGTGAGCAGCACCCCACCATGGCCTCTGCATCAGCTCCTGCCTCCAAGTTCCCACCCTGTTTGAATTCCTGCTCTGGCTTCCTTCAGTGCCGGACTCTGGATATGAAGGTAAAAGCCAAAGCATAAACGCTTTCCTCCCCAACTTGCTTTTGGTCACGGTGTTTCATCATAGCAATACAGCCCTAACTAAGACACCATCCAAAGTGAAACTTTGAGCAGCAGGATTAGATGTTATTTTGCGCAGAGAGTGCGCTGCAGGAACACCGACTTCCATCAAGCCCCTCACCATGCTCTGTGCCGTCACAATGAGGCCTCCTTCACAAGGCACAGCGGTGAGGGGTTCAAACAGAAAGCCATTCCTCACTCATCAAGGTTCTTCATCCGCCATGCATGCAGAACAAAAAGCCATAGATTAAATACACTTTATATATGTTTACAAGTGTAAATGTATTTTATATATGTACTTTTGAATCTCAAACCCATGAAAATTGTTTCAATTGCAACTCCTATTCAAGTGGGAATCACTTCAGCCCCCAAAGATGTTACTTTAAAGAAATGCCAATGATCAAAGTTCACACACTTTCCAGCAAGAGCATGCTAATAACTTGTTAGAGTGTGTGTAGAGATCACTGGAAGTGTTCCAGGTCATCATTGTTGTTTGGTAAAATGAAGCAACCATTCATGATGTGGTCAACACCAGGCAATCGTAATGCTGGGAAGCACTAAGGTAATCTAGTCTCCAAGAAAACCCCAAAAAGTATAAAAGAAGCTCTGGGAAGTATTGCATAGGAGTCTGGAGGACTTTTTTTTTTCCACGTTATTGCACTCTGAAAAACATCACTCTCATGCATTAGAGAACTTTCCTAAACACACCCCATACTTGCTAAGGATTTTATTTGGTACCACCTTAAAGAAAGATGATATTCTTCCAAAAACACATCTCCTGGAAATTTGCATTCAGGCTTGGGATTTAGATGGCAGAGTCATATCAAATAATGGAGAAAATGGGTATCCAGAGAATTGGAAGAATATGGAAGAAATAGCATTATTATTTTAATTGAGCATAATTACCTTATTAATCAATGTTTGCATAATACTTGCTAAAGCACTTAGCTGATACATGGCTATATTTGCAATTTAATTCACCCAGAATATTTCTATTCAGCACTTATATAGCACCTATTGGTTTATGATGCTAATATAGTAGATTCATGTTTCTGTTAAGGCTTAAATGAAAGAAGTTGAAAGCCAAGTCCATTATATAACCTCCTTTATATAGAACCTTTTGTCATGAAGAATTCCAAATTGCCTTTCAAAGTACAGTGAAACCCTTTTACAGTGAATTCCTGAGGGGACGGCTTCAGCAGTGTGAGCTATGGCAGTCACTGAATGAGTGCTGTAGTCAGTGGTGTGGGGTTGATGGAAAAGGGGTGCAGTGGTATGGGGTTGATAGGAAAGGGGTGAGCATTAAAATCTGGTAGCCCCTGGGAACTCAGGTGGTGTGATTTGCCAAGATGTCTAGGATTCAGAACAAAGAAAAGGTTAAACTTGGCTAATCTGATGATGTAAAGGAAACATGAAGGGCTTGAGGAGATGGCAGCATGAGTACCTGAGTTCAAATCCCCAGAACCCAGTAAAGGACTGGCCATGGGTGTATGCTTGCCTGTGGCCCCCCAGCTGCAAGGGAGCAGAGACAGAAGGGTCACTTGAGCATGCTGGCCACCAGCCTAGCTCAAGTTTCAGAGAGACCTGCTGCAAGGGAATAAGGTGGAGAGTGAGAGAATTGACATTCTCCTCTGGCACATACACCCCACTCATACACCATGTGAACACACAGAAATGCATACAAACACACATACCAAAACGTGCACAAAGAAAGATTTCAATGCAAAGAAAGAACCACCTTCACACAGCAAGTGAGATGAGGTTGTATACCTTACGCAGAGAACATCTCAAAAGCTCAACACTCCTTCTTTGGGACTATTTGTAACATTCAGAAAAGTACACAAAACTGCACCGTGACAGCTCACTGAATACATAAATTCAACCCATCTGTATAACTCATAGACAGTTGGGAAAATCAAATGTTACCAGGATTATCCCAGTCCCCACAGATCTCTCCTAATTATTACTCAATATACTGAAGACACCACTCTCTTGGCTTGCACAGTAGATGAGTTTTGCCAGTCTTCTAACTTGATACAAACAAAATTACACAGAAGGTATTGTTTTATGATTTTTCATTTGCTTTTTCTTTTTCTGAGGCAGGGTTTCACTCTATAGCTCTGGTTGTCCTGGAACTCGCTCTGTAGACCAGGCTGACCTCGAACTCATAGAGATTCACCTGCCTCTGCCTCCTGAGTGCTGATATTAATGGTGTGCACCACCACTGCCCGACTTGTGTTGGGTTCTTTTGTTCAACCTTACACCAATGAATTTATCCATGTAATTGTATGTAGCAATAGTTTACTGGCTGGTTAAAATAGTCTATTATATAATGTACTCTAATTTTTCAACCAATTCTGTTAATAAAAATCAAAACTATCTCTTTAAACATGGACATGAAAGTCCTTGACAAAAATACTAGCAATATAGAAAAAAATGATTACGCACTGTGTTCAAGTGGGATTTATTCTTGAGCATGCCAGGCCGGTTTAACATCCAAGAATCAATCAGCATAATGTGATACATGCATTAGAATGATGACCAAAGGCACATGATCATCTCAATATATACAATTCAAAAAGGCATTTGAAAAAACTCACACTCCCTCAGTACAAGATATACTCAATAAATTAAAAATAGATGATAGCATTCTGAACCTAATTAGAAAACCCACAGATAATATCATGCTTAATAGTAAAAGATTGAATATTGCTCCCCTAAAGTCAGGAGAAAGATAAAGCTATCTAGTGTTGTTACTTATATGCAACATTTTATGCAGGATTGTCTACACAAAGCAATGTGACAAGAAAATAAAAAAAAATTGTGAAGATAAGATATGAAGAGGCAAATTTATCTCCATTTGCAGATAACAAGATCTTGTATATAAAAATTCTACTAAGAAAACTATTAGAAGTAATCAATGAATTCAACAAATTTATGAGATATATGATCAATACACAAATACCAATTGTATGTTCTGTACAGTATAAATGAACAGAAAAATTAAGATAAAAATTCCCATTTATAAAAATAAAAAAATAATAAGGCAGTAGTGAATTAAACAAAAAAGGTGCAAAGCTCATACCCTGAAAACAGCCAAACATTGCTGAAGACAATCACAGAGACCTTTGTAAGGGGAAGGACATCATATGTTCATGGATTAGAAGATAAAATATTGTTAAGAAGATAATATTCTCCAGATTGGTCCATAAATTCCAAACAATCCTTTTCACAGTCTCAGCTGACTTCTTTGCAGAAATTGATAAGCTGATCTCAAAATTTAAATCCTAAAGTTCAAAAGACCGAGAACAGCTATGACAATTTTGAAAAGGAAAAGCAAAGTTGGAAAGCTCATGCATCTTGACTTTAGAACTTACCATGGAGTTAAATCACTCAGAACAGTGGGGTATCCTCGCAGGGATAGATCAGTGCACCTGTGATTAAAATTGAGAAGCCAGGAAGGTTTTGAGAAGGGTGCCAAAACAAGCTCATGAGGTAGAGAGCAGTCCCTTTAACAAACAGTGCTGGGTCAACTGGACGTCCTCACACAAAAATGAAGCTGAACCCCCTACTTCTCAGCATATACAAAATCAACTCAACAAGGATCAGAGACCTAAATGTCAAAGCAAAACAAACAAACAAACAAACAAAACTATAAAACTCATAGAAGATAATGTGGGGGTAAATATTTGTTCTTTGGAAGCTTGGCTTAAGCACTGGTTTCTTACAAGGGACATCACAGCACACATGACAGGTGGGAAATAAACAAACAGGTCGTCATCATGATTAAAGCCCTTTGTGCTTAGAAGACCACAGAAAGGCTGAATCAATCGGCAACCTACAGATGGGGGCAAAAATTGGGCAAATCCTCCATCTGACAGGGAATTTCTAGCTAGACTATGTAAAGATCCACAATTAACAGACAACCCAACTGAGATGTAAGCGATGAGACTGACTGTACATTTCTCCTAGAAGGACTGTTTCTGACTGTCAGACACAGGAGAAGATGCTCAGCAACCTTAGCTATCATCATCTAACACAAATTAGGAGGGGGGTACCTATACATGATCACAAAGTGAATAAACCTGCATGATACACCATGTGAAAGATGTGAGCCACAAAAACCACATGTGTCTTAGGTAGGGTGGCTATTGCTGTGGGAGACACCATGACCATGGCAATTCCTTATAAAGGAAAGCATTTAAATGGGGCTGGCTTACAGTTTCAGAGGTTTAATCCATTATTAGCATGTCAGGAAGCATGACAGCATGCGGGCAGACATGGTGCTGGAGAAGGAGCTGAGCGTTCTACATCTGAATCAGCAGACAGCAGGAAGAGAGAAAGACACTGGGCCTGGTTTGAGAATTTGAAACCCCAAAGTCCACTCCCATTGACATACTCCTCCAACAAGGCCACACCTCCTAATCTCTGTCAAGTAGGGCCACTCCCTAATGACCAAGCATCCAAATATATGTGCCTATGGGGGCTGTTCTTATTCAAACCACCACAAAATGATAACATTTATTTGAAAGATGAGCACAGGCAAATCTAGAGAGAGAAAAGAAGGATTGCTAGATTGAAATCTTTACTAGATATTTGATTATTTTAAAAGCTGCATACTTTATGATATATAGCTTCAGATCATAAGTTAAACACCTATCTATACACTGTAGCTAAGGATTGTGGGGATCCTTTGGGGCATAATAAAATGTTCTCAAGTTGATGGTGGTGATGGTGCACAACTCTGTAAATATATGAAAACATTGAATTGCACACTTTGAAGGGGTGAGTTACATGGTGTGTGAATGACATTTCAATAAAGCTAATAAAATCGCTGTTTCTAATTTTTTTAAGAAAAATCAATACCCAATGCTATGTGAATAATTTATACAATATCACAGATACAAAAAGATAAAATAACAGGCACCATCACTTCAAGAAAATGGGTTGATGTTCTGGCACATGTGGACCAATGGTACACTCCTGTTCTTCTAATGAAATTATCAAGTTCTTTCACAGTTCCAGCTACTAAGAATTTCACTGGCTTTTCTAGTCCTCCAGATCATCATATCGGTATATGGCTTTGTTGTTGGAAGGCCCTGGCACTGTGGAAATGTGTTCCCAGGTGACTAATATGTTAAGCCATTTCATTCTAGCAAGGGAGGCTGCAAGTGAATATCTTCTGGCCTTGACAGATTGGGACACTCCGTTATGATTCCATAGGACACTTGTAGAAAAATAAGCAGAAGCCTTGTCTTGTACACCTGATGAGTACCTCTAAATGAAAAACATTGCTTTTCATTTGTTCCTTTTTAGTAGTAGTTGATATTTTGTTGTAAGCATATATTGCTTTTGTAAAAACAAGAAAAACCAAATCAAACCAAGGAATTAATTTTAAGAAGGGCCAGATTTTGCAAGATGTCCACCTTCATCTGGATCAAATTTATTAATTTCTCACTGTCTTTACAACCACATTATGAGAAAGGTTCAGTCCAGGTGTTCGCCACGGAAAAAAGAAGAAACTTTTCATTTAGAATCCCTACCAAAGGGAATTGTGGGTACAGTGAGTATGGGGCGGAGCTTTCAGTTTATCAGACTGACTGTAGTTTGACGTGGCTTCTTTCTGTTGCGATGGTTATAAACCGTTTTGAGATGGGGTCTTTCCATAATAGCAGGAGGCCAGGGCTGAAGAAGCTTCTCCCTCCCACCAGCTGGTGGAGTGCAGTCTCCATTTCTGAAACCCTTTCCGAAGCGGATGGAGATGAGGCACCTCAACGTTTGGTGATGTAAAGATAAAACCCAGATTCTTAGCTGGGGAAGTAAGATAGATGGCTGGGGAAGTAAGATGAATGACAAGGTGTCTATACATTGCCGGCTGGTATTTTACTCACTCTGTCAAACAGAGGACAGGAGCTATTCCAGGACCTCCATGTGACATAAGAAGGCCAAGAGAGGATGCAGTATCTGGGTGCAGAAGGAGGTTGGGGTGGAGGCACTCTCTTGAGAACCAACTCACTGTGCACACTCAGTATGAATTCCTTCCAAGGATAGTGCCCAAAGTGATCTACCTACCTTCCTTAACCCTGCCTCTTAAGGGACCCACCACTTGCCAGCACCGCCACACTGAAGACTATGCTCCCAGTACATGTGCTCTCGGGGACAAACTCAATCCTAAACTCTAGCAATGCTCAGGTACGTGCAGCCTGAGCACCAGAAGGACTGAGCGCTTGCCAGAAAAGCAAACTCTCAGGTTCCAACCCAGATTTATGGAACTAGAATGTGCATTTGAGAAAGGTCCCCTGAGAACCAAGGAGCACCACCCACCGCAGTTTAATCTCATGGCATTTGGGTTTTCTGTGCCTCTTCATCGAACACACCCTGACCATCCCAGACTCCCTCCTCCAGGGACTCTGTGTTGATGGCCTTGCTTCAGTCCCCTTTTATTGCACCGTGACTAACTTTCCTACCCACTCCTTTCTGCGTACCGTTGTCCATTTAGACAACCATCCGGAGAAACCTCATTTTCTCCGCTGACCTCTTCATCCGTTCCTTAAACAGCCCACAGATATGTAAGTTGGATCAGTTCCAAATGGTTTTTAGAGCAGCAAAGGGGAGTTTTATATTGACTAGCCAAAGACAACTTTACTGTTTGTTTATGGTAAGGGTCAGAAGGTTAGCCCTCAGCATGCCAGCCCAACTCTCTGCAAGTGCTTTCCTATGAGGGCCACCAGAGATGCAGAGAGTCTGAAACATGTGGGAGCTGGAGGGCCATTGGTTAACTCCATTACCGTGTCTGAGCTTTAGAGGAAATGTCTTAGGTGGAGGGCATGAAAAGATCCCACTCTTTCGGTTTATGTGGAGGGGCTGGGAATCCCATTTGTAAGCTTGCTGATCAGGGTAGTGCCTGGCACGTGGTATGTGTTGATATGGACCTGGCGTCCTATCCAGCATAGATAAGGCAATGGTGGCCATTTCAAAAGCAAATGCCCCAGCCACCTGTCTAGAGTTAATGCTCTTCCTGAGAAAGAAGCTGGGGGTCACAGCTGAGGAGAAAGTCGTGACGGTTATTTTTATTCTGCCTAGCATTAAGGATTTCCAGGAAAGACTGCCTCAGAGATCTGCTTCTTCCTCTGACCCTACATCAAGATGACTGTGGGGCCTGGAATACTCTTCTTATGTCTTTAGCTCTTGTGTCCCTCTGCCATCATCAAAGAAGGGACTGGCCAGTCCTAGCCAACTTTCCAAGAATCCATGGTTCCTCTCTGCTTTTCTACTTCTTCTTTTCTTTCTTTCTTTCTTTCTTTCTTTCTTTCTTTCTT
>CABHPQ010165589.1:21478-40262 GCA_902168405.1 Peromyscus aztecus | reverse complement strand
ATTGGTTGCTGAGCAACAGCCTTATACTTGACATCTGCAGGTGATGGGGACGTCTTGCATCAGATGCTTCTACCAAGCAGATAATGTGAGAAATGAACAGGATTAGAGGCAGGCCCTGGCATCTACTGAAGAACTGCTTGCTTGCTGGCAGACGGCAAACTCCACACCCTTGGAAATCACAAGTCTAATGATGGCTGCAGTGTGAAAGTACAAATCAGTTTGTTTGTCTAAAGTACCCAAAGCTAAAAAGTACTTGAGATAAATCTAACAAGTATGCTAGAGTTCTATGCTGAAATTAGAAAACAGTGATAAGAGAAACTTAAGGCAAAATAAACAGAGAGGTATGCCATGTTCATGGAGCAGAGACTCCGTATACAGAAAAGTCAGTTCCCCACACCTATCCATAAACACCTGAGGTAGTTGGGAGGGCTGGCCCTGAGGCCATAAGAGTGGGAGGGCTGGCCCTGCCCACCCACCAGCTGTAACATTCGAGAGAGCAGGCCCTGCACCTCACCTGGGCAGCACAATAGAGCCAACTCTGTTGGTGGAAGTGTGGATGAGCCAGCCCTGAAGATGTGAGTGTGGGAGAGTTGTCCCCATTACTCACCTGGCATCTGGCGGCATGGGCAGGGGAGAGATGCCCCCCACCCACCAACACCTGAGGCAGATGGGAGAGCTGGCCCTGAGCTCATAAGAGCAGGAGAGCTGTCCCTGGCCCTCATCAGCTGCAGCACTCTAGAGACTCAGGAGAGTGGCCCCTATGCCACACCTGGGCAACACAGTAGAGCTGACCCTGAAGGTGTAGGTGTGGGAGAACGGACCCTGAGGACCCGAAAGCAGGAGAACTGGCCCCACCCCTTGCTCATCTCTGTAAAGGGTGAACTAGCCTGAGCAATGCAGGAGAGCTCACCCTGGTGGTGAGAACAAGGGAGAGCTGATGGGCTGACCAACCCTCCAACTCCCCAGGCCCAGAACCAGGGTTATGTGTTGGCCCACCCCAATATCCACCCTATCTGCAATTTACTGGAGCATGTCAAGAGGATGGTCCTTGCAGACCCAAAGCTGCAGGATTTCCACGACACAGGACAACAGCAGGATAACCAAGAGGAGTTCCAGCGAGGGCCTAGCATGGATAGTGTAGCAGAAACCAGAGGCCTTGGACTAGACCAATGACTCTCTGCAATGAACACTTGCAAGTAAAGATATATGGACAAAAGCATTTACTACACGACTCACTGTGTTACACTACAGCTTCCATAGCAAGAATGTTTTTTTTTTCTTTTTTCTCTTTCTTTTTTTTTTCTCTTTAATTTTATTTTATTTTATTTTGGTGGGGAGCTTACAAGGGCAAAGGGTGGATATGAAGGGACAGAGAAACGAATGGGATGGAGTTGCATGATGTGAAAGACACAAAGAATAAATAAAAAGAAAGTTTAGAAAAAAAGGAATGTCAGTTCTCCCCAAACTACTGTTAGATTATAAACAGTTCCAATATCCCAACAGCCTGAATGTGCCATCCTTTGCTGACATCAGCTTCTTCGGCCTTCCAACATTGACTGAAGACCAAGGGCTCTTCAGGAATCCTCCCAGACTTCAGAACCAAATCTGGATTTCCAGGCATCCAGACTCATGGATGGAGCAGGTCCCGGGTTCGTAGCCTCACAATGCAGACAGCCATTGCTGGACTACCAAGCCTGTATCATATAAGCCAGTGCTTCTCAACCTTCCTAATGCTGCGACCCTTTAATACAGTTTCTCAGGTTGTAACCCCCCAACCATAAAATTACGTCATTGCTACTTCCTAACTGTATTTTGCTACCGTTATGAATCATAATGTAAATACCTGATGTGCAGGATATCTGATGTGTAACCCCCAAAGGGGCTGTGATCCATAGGTGAAGAACCGCTGATTTAAGCCAATCTTACAATGAAGCCCCTTCTAGTATATATTCATTTTTTCAGTTCTGTTCCTCTAGAGAACTCTAATATAGATAGCTAATTGCGCTCTGGCAGCAATTGTTGGAATTTCTTTGACATCTTTAACAAAAACAGCATTTGGCATTTTGAACGAATTCTTTATACCCTTCCAGCCACCCATATGTTTATCCTTGTATCAAAAGCATTCCTTGTTAATGACATAACTTTAGAATGCCTTGATGATAGCAGTTCACCAACAGGGTAGAGGCCCTCACCAGCAAGGAGCAAAGGCTGGGCCACTGCCAGAAGGGGCTGCCCACTCTAGGGGCGGGTCATCACCACTTAGTCATTCTAGGAAATGCCATCCCAGACCGGCCCAGGGCTTAGTTAATTCTAGAACCAAGTGACAAGTAGTTAGCCACCACAGTATCTAATATGCAAAAAAAGAAACCTTGCATCTGTACAAAAACCAGCAGAATGTATCATAGACAAAAAAAAAAAATAACCCTCAAAAGAATATCATTTCTAAGACAGCACAGCAAAATAATTATAGACTTGGGTTAGACAACTGTAACCAAAAGTTTAATTGATTGAGTATCTCCAAATTTAAAAGCCATCGGGTTTTCTCTGTGCTACCCTCTCTAGTCTCTATCCTTGTTAGAATTCCTAGCCACTCTCCCAGTTACACGATGGCACATGTGCTGTCCAGTAGCCAGGCAAGATGCTTAGTCATCCCAGGGCCTTAGGTCCTATGTAATCCGTGCGCTGCACAATCTCAGGGGTCCCCGAGATCAAGCGAGGATTGGCAATTGGCACAAGTCACTCAGTGCTTCATCAAGCAAGAGAGTGAGGAGCAGGGCTGGGGCCGGCCCTAGCCCGAGGCTAAGGTAAGAAGTCTCTAGTAGCTGGCTGTTTTGCTTCTCTGATCTTTCAGCTTTCACCCTCGATATCTAACTCTGGGTTTTTATTGTTAAGACTAATTAGGGTTGCACTTCATCCTACCTTGCTGGGCATCCTCATTTCTTCAGGAAATTGTAGTGGGAAAGCTGTAGAAGGCTAGACCAGGACAGTGTGAGCCTTCTTCTGAGGCAGTCTAGACAGTAGGCTTACTCACCATTAGAAGAATCCTTTCTAACAGGGAGAGACGCTGCTTGGTACCAAGGCTTCCAAGGACATAGAGATGCTTGTCTAGCTGTCACACTGGGAACATTGAACACATCACTTCAGTAAGCTGGTATCTTCCAGCATCATCAGGGTACCAGACAGGACTGAGCCAAACCAGACTTCTCCCGATACCACAAACACTGCAGGCGCCCTGAACACATTGTCCTGTATATGGCACTGGGAATGGGGATGGCATGGCAGCGAAGGACCAACACGCCAAGCACTTTTTGCTTCCATTACAAAGTATGGTTTGAATGATTGGTTTTAGGGAGTTCTTTCCCCAGACATGCCCAGATCCAGCCTGGGGTCCCAGTTAAACTCCCTCCTCAGATAGCTATCTCCTCACAGATACCATCTGGATTCTTTTCACAACCTACAGGGACTAGACAGATCGTTTTTTTTTTTAGGAAACAACCTCATACAACATGGCACCTGTGGTGTAAACGCTATCACCCCACGTGCACACACATGTGCATGCACACCTACACACACCTCAAACTCTAGGGCTTTCTCTGGTCACCACAGACAGGCCATTCTTCAGCCCAGAAAGACTGGAGGATCCAGCACAAGGGGTTTTAAACTGTCAGTCTGCGGCTTGCATGCTGTCTTCTCGCAGCCTTCCTTGCTGTGGCAGGGTTGTCATTTATGAAGCGGTGCAATGTTATTCATTAAGCAGAGCTGATTACCCTGCAAGAAAAGTCACGAGGTACAACAAAACCCACTATAAGAGTTTATTAAGGGAAGGGAACAGAAGGTATGTGCTTAGGCCTATGGGAAGGATCGTGCAGGCAAAAGGGCAGAAGGATAAGTGGGACCCGATTTTATAGGTTCCGCCCAAACATGTGCATACGGGCTTCTGTAGCTACGCCACGCATGTGCATAGATTATGTGATCACACTACACGCAGATTACGTGATTGTGCAGCACACGGATGACATAGGACGTAAGGCCCTGGGATGACTAAGCATCTTGCCTGGCTACTGGTCAGCACATGTACGGTCATGTAGCTGGGAGAGTGGCTAGAAATTCTAACAAGGGTAGAGACTAGAGAGGGTAGCACAGAGAAAAGCTGATGGCCGTCTAGAAAGCCCAAGGCTGCCCGGGATGTTTCCCTGATCTGTTATGGCAGTGGCACAGCAACATCCAGGTGTTCTTGAATATTATTTTAAGGTGTGTTACTTTTGTTTATGTTGCATTTGTTAAGCTGTGTTACTGTGCCTGTCTAATAAAGAACTGAATGGCCAATAGCAAGGCAGGAGAAAGGATAGGCGGGGCTGGCAGGCAGAGAAAATATATAGAAGGAAAAATCTAAAAGGGTTTTCCAGCCACCCAGCTACACAGCAAGTCACGGAGTAAGAGTACGATTTACAGAAGTAAGAGAACAGGAAAAGCCCAGAGGCAAAAGACAGGCGGGATAATTTAAGTTAAGGAAAATTGGCAAGAAACAAGCCAAGCTAAGGCCAGGCATTCATAAGTAAGAAAAAGCCTCTGTATATTTATGTGGGAGCAGGTGGCAGGCCCCCAAAAGAAAAAACAACAACCAAAAACATCCAGGAATGAAGACTAGTGAGTGAGGAAAGTGTTGAGTTCCAGGAAAAAGGAGCTTTAAGATGGACAGACAGGATGGTGCCATTTTATTGATGCTCCAGTCGCTTCCATGTGGCTCCTCTTGGCTCACACAGTTGGGCTGTGGCAAGGCCCATAAGAACTGAGCTTGGGAAAGCTGAAGTTGGTCCGAGGACCCTGAAATCCAGATCTGACTGCTGGGCTCGGGCACTGGAAGCTCATGTGGTCTCCTTCCCTAGGGAGAACAGAACTTCATACCTACACCTGGCATCCAACTTTCTCCATGGGTATTGTCTGCAAGGCCTTACCAGGATCGGCCTCAACCTCTTGGGGTCACATTGTTTGGGGGCCACCTGAAGGGGCTCTGAAAGCACATTAATGCTCCAGGAAATTCCTCGATTTTCATTCCAGCTCTGACCCTTCACTGCCACTCATTTGGTTCTTCTAATCTTTGACTCTTGAGGGACGATGCAGCATCCACCATAAAACTTTGGAGTGTTGGGTTGGGTGCTCCACAGCCTGGCACCTGGGAGAGTGCCCAGCACACGTCAGGTGTGCCCCTCATGCTTCTCTCCTCTCCCCGGATGCTTCCTGTGCCCCATCAGAGGAAAGGTAGGCTCTTATCTCCTTCTGACCTCTGTCACCAAAAACCAACCAGAAGGCCTGTGTGCTGAGGGAGCCAGCTGCCACAGCTGGCCCACCCCTGACTGCTAGAACCTAGGCAAATACCACCAGGATGCTTGCTGCTGTACAAACTATAATTCTTATTAGGATTGAAGTATCCATTTCCCCAAAAGTTCATGTAATGAAGGCATGGCCCTCAGAGCAAACAGTGATCGCATATGTGGCTTTTGGAACATGGTTGGATCATGAGGGCTCTGACTTCGTCAATGGATTCATCTATTGGTCTATTGGTGGCATTATGAGGAGGTATGGAAATGTCAGGAGGTAGAACTTCACTGGGGAAATTAGGTCATTGGGGTTGTGCCTTTGAGGAGTATGTCTGTGCCATCCCTCCCCCACCCTCTCACCCCTACCCCTCACCCCTACTTCCTGCCCACCACAAAGTGAAATGCTTTGCCCTGTCACATGATCTCTTCCATGATGCTCTGACTCACTTCAGGTCATAGGAATGGAGCCATCCAACTAGAGAATGACGCTTCCAAGACTGTAAACATAAATCTTTCATCTTGTGGTGGTTTGAATAACAAGGGCCGCAGAGGCTCGTGTGTGTACGAATGCTTGGTCTTCAGTCAGTGGAACTGTTTGGCAAGGATTATGAGGTGTGGCCCTGCTGGCGGAGGTGTGTCACTGGGAGTGGTGGGTTTTGGGCTTTCCAAAGTCCACACCATTCCCAGTTAGCTCTCTCTGTCTCATGCTTATGGATCAATTTGGGATGTAAGATCTCAGCTACCGCTTTGATGATGTACCTGCCTGCTGCCTTGCTCCCTGCCGAGATGGTCATGGACTCACCCTCTGAACTGTGAGCCCCAAATATGCTCCTTCTTTTCTGAGTTGCTTTGACCGTGGTGTCTTTACAGCAATAGAAAGGTAGTAAGACAAACCTTTATGTTGTCCTCACAGGCATTTGTCAAAGCAGTGAGAAGCTGACAGCACACCAATCTTTCACCGTCATTCACTCAGCCCCACAAGCAGCCGGAGAACAGTCTCCTTCCACCGCGGTAGCTGTGGCCAGTGCCTTCACCCAAATAAGGAGACAAAGGTAGATACGGGGTGTGGTCCTTCTTGGACACCTGCCGCTCCCTCCACTCTGCATCGTGGAGCAGGGATGAGCTGTCTAAATATACAGTCTCCATTTTGGACCATGGGGATGGGAGCCATGGTGTAGGGATGACACAGCCACAAGAGAGCCAAGAGTGGCCGGAAGGACAGGTCGGTTAATAGATGAATCAAGCCTGAAGGCCTCTACAGACAAAAGTGAAAATAAACTTTTTTTCCCTTCTTTTTCTATGTGTGTGTGTAGTGCATGTACATGTACACATGGGTGTGCCTGCAAAGTGGAGGCCAGAAGTTGACATCGGGTGTCTTCCACTATTGTTCTCCACCTTATCATTTGAGACACAGTTTGTCAGTGAACCCAGAGCTCACTGATTGGCTAGGCACTGCTATCACTGCCCATGCCCCCACCCTCGGTCACCTAAGACCATCAGAAAACACCGATATTTGCGTTACGATTCATAACGGTAGCAAATTTACAGTTATGAAGTAGCAACAAAATAATTGTACGGTTGGGGGTCACTATAACCTGAGGAACTGTATTACAGGGTTGCAGCACTAAGAAGGTTGAGAACCGCTGCTATAGATCATAAAGTAGATTTTTTTAAAAAGGCAGGGAATGCAGACCTCCTAGCAGTCCGTCTCTGAACGACAGAGCTTACCACTGTGCCAATCCCTTGTGTCAAGGGTTCCAAATCTGAGGACTGGAACAACTAGAGAAAGCGCACACACACACACACACACACACACACACACACACACACACACACACACAATTGAATCTGTACGGCACATAGCATGGGCAGACTATCTTCCTGCCATTATTCCCCAAACAGTATAACAACTGTTTATATAAGCCCATGTCACAATATCGTAAGTAATCCTGAGGTGACTGAATAATGAGTAACCCTGAGGTGTGCAAATATCACACTACTGTATTTTCAACCTGTGCATCCAAGGACTGTGGCCTCTGACCAAAATCCGAGAACCAGCCTCATGCAGACACTTGGGGATGCCACACTGTTGTCTTTCCTTCTTGGAACTTTGCTCAAAAAGATTCAAGACAAGTGGACACAGCTGAGCGTCTTAGTTAGGCAACAGAAACGTTGCCGCAAAGAAACACCATGACCATGGCAACTCTTATAAAGGAAAACATGTCATTGGGGCTGGCTAACAGTTTCAGAGGTCTAGTCCATTATCACCGTGGCAGGAGGAAGCATGACGGTGTGCAGGCAGACATGGTGCTGGAGAAGGAGCTAAGAGTTCTATATCTTGATCCACAGGCAACAGGAAGTGAACTGTTTACCACACTGAGCATAGCTTGAACACAGGAGACCTCAAAGACCACCCCCACAGTGACACACTTCCTCCAACAAGGCCACATCTAATCCAACAAAGCCACACTTTCTAATAGTGCCACTTCCTATGGGGGCCATTTTCTTTCAAACCACCACAGAGGATGACCGTGTTTCCTATGAGGGCAGATGGTAAAGGGACTACTTTTAGGAAAAGAAGGATAGTGTCATTTCTGATTGGAAAGAACACATGCACACACATGTGCACGCATATACACAGGCACACAAATATGCATGCACACACATGTGCACACACATGGAAAGAAGTCATCAGAGAAAAGTGATCAGTTCAAGAAATTTATATTGAAAATTTTTCTTAAGAATACATGTGATTTTACAAGGTCATTCATCATAGCACCAGGCCCAATATTCCATGATAGAAAACTATCAAGTAACAAATACTCCAGGGGGTTTCCCACATGTATAAATTATGCAAATATCCATTTATATCTTCATTCACAATAATCAATAAATAAGAGCGCACATTCACACAGCATTTTTTTTTACAAAGATCCCTTTGTTTTTTATAAAGCTATAGCTATGCACACTAAATAGACAAAAATAATCCTTGTACCACAAAATAACATTTTGCTTTTGTCCCACTCAATAGTTGTGCAACTCTTAGGTACAAGCCATGAGGTCTTCCGCCATGCCATTAAGAAAACTTAATTCTGTTAAGTATATCCCAGGTCCTGAAAGAGCAAAACACCCATCCCCACGTAAGAGGTATTCAAGACAGAACACCATCCTGTCTCCAGGCTTCACAACCTGTCCCAACAGTGCCAGGGAGGGAGTAACATTTTCCTATTTGTCTTTGGCCGATATTATCAATACAAAAGTAAATAATGCAGGTAGTATTGCAAGGTCCAATTTCAAGGGCAGAAGGTAGGTGCATCCCTCGCTGTAGAGCCCACCCTCCCTACCAAACCTCCCTTGGGATGCTCTACACAGCTCTCTTAGCTAGTGTAAGAGGAAAATGCTGGGAGGGATGGAAAGATCCAGGCCGTTGCCTATATCTACTTATTCCTACAGCTAAATTACTGAATTCCAAAGAAATCCCCCCTGGGACACTGTGTAGGGTGTCGACTTAGAACTACCAGGTTCCACTTCAAACCTTGTAACAGTCAGGCCATCCAACGCCCCCCCCCCCCCCCCCCCCCCCACCCAGGCACCTTTCTCAGACATCAAACCGATGCAAGCTGTAAGTTTTGGCAGTTCATTCATTTACACAAGTGCACTTATCACTTACAGAGATAAAAACAAACAAGAAGACCTTGCAAAGCCTAGAGCTTTAAACCCTGAGAGGACTTTCGTTGTGGTCCTCCGCCCTTCCACCCAGAGAGGTAAGTGCATCATCCAAGGTGTCTGCAGCTGAGCCAGGGGGGGATTCCCAAGCCAGGGCTGTCTTAAACTTGGGAACTCCCCCAACTTTCCTTTAAAACATGTCTCAATCCTTACACGACTCTCAAGAACACAGGCATTTTATGACTGCTCTTCCCACACAGCCTTACAGTCTCAGTTCCTACTGACTTTTGACGTGCTGGGAAAAAAAAAAAACAAAACAAAACGAAAAAAAAAACATTCACTGTCACAAATGAAACAAGCCTCCAACTAAATGAGATTTTTCTATTTCTTTTTTAATAACAATGCAAAATTCATGACTTTTAGGCTTAAAGAAAAAGATTCTCACGTAAGAGGATGATTATAACTTTATCCAAAGAATTCATCCCCCTCACCACCCACCCCAAGTTTTAATGCTTGAAAAAGTTTGTTTGGGGGGCTTGAGAAATGACTCTGTGATTCAGAGTACTTGCTGCTCTGGCAGGCAACCTGGGTTTGGTTCTCAGCAACCACACGGTGGCTCAAAACCAACTGTAAGTCCAGTTCCAGGGGACCCAACACCCTACACTGGCCTCCATGGGCACTGCACACGTAGTCCAAACACATACATGTAGGCAAACCATTCATACCCATTAACATAAAAATGAAGTCTTTTTTAAAGTTGATTTTGTGGGGTTTTCTTTTTATTTTTGTCCAGTTGTTTTTTTTTTATTTGTTTGTTGTTTTTATTTTCTTCTTTTGAGATGGGATTTCACTCTTTCTTTCATCCAAACTGACAACCTTTCTGACCCAGACTCCTCAGTGCTAGGATTATAGGTGGGCACCACCATGGCTGGTTTTCAATCCTCAATCTCCACTATGTTCCTCTAAATCCTTCTTTCCCTAGGTTTACATTTGAAGGAGAAAGCTTGAATTCTTTCTCCAAGAAGCACGTGCTGGAGGTGGAGATGGGCAGCAGCTGGGGGCTGAACACAGTGCTGACTGATGCTACTGAGGGTCCGTGTGTTGGTTTTGGATAGTGAGCTTTTCTGCTACAAGTGAGAGGCCAACTTTTTTTTTTTTTGCCATAAATTTACATTTGTAGGTTAACCATGGATTTCATGGGATTTAAGTGGTTGTGCACAGGTTGGGTCAAAGTGTGAAAAAATTTGGTGGGAAGGCAGTGGGTAGGGATAGAGTACAAGGGTAAGGAAGGGCTAGCTCAGAGAATCCCACCCACAACTCCCATGTAGACTGGTGCCCCAGAATCAGGATCTCCTCAGGTTATCACTTTGTTTTTCTAAGCAGTAAATCTCGGCACAAAAGTCAGAGTTAGTTAGCTGTGACCACCTTATCTCTTGATCCAGTGTTTTGAAGGAAGTACTTCCCTGGACTGTTGGCCAAGTGAATTTACAAGTATACAATGGCTTAACACTTCCTCTTGTAAAAGCTGCTAGATGATAAGGTGGGACTAGAGAGAAGCAGGCAGAAGCTAGAGTCAAGTGACTGTCAGGGAGGGGGCCCAGTCCAGGCAAGGCTGCTCTGTCACTTTGGCTAATGGGTAAGGGAACCCCCTTCCCCCCCGAAGCATTTTCAGCCAATGAGAGAAAGACACCAGCACCAAGTCTTCAGCCACTCAACCTAGATCCTTAGATGTGCTCATGAGAACACCCCCTTCTCCAGGAGGATAGACTAGGAGACTCACCTGTCACTCGGCCACAGACCCTGCCTCACCTTGAGTCCAGATAGGAAAATCAGTGGCAATCCCTAAAGACAGAGTCTCCAAGCAGGAGGGAGAGGGACGCTAGGCCTCAGACTCCACTCAGCCCTCTGGAGTCTGGGGAGATGATGAAATCAACATGAAGGAGTTCACATCATCACGCCAATGACATCCACGGAAAGAGACCGTTGTCACTGTGGAAGCCAGGTTATGTTCTTCCAAGGTGTGCCCCTACTCATTGGCTGACTTCTGATGGTGAGATGCGCTCCAGTGGTGTTCGGAGGCCTCACTGAGGGTGGCTGGAGTTTTATACAAACTTTAATTGGGAAGGATCATTCCAAAGTCACTGGCTAGAAAAGTGATGAGGCTTTCTTTGCTCATTTTTTGTTTTCTGTAGGTTTATTATTATTATTATTACTTTGATAACATCTTACTGGACTGGTATTGCAGCTGGAGACTCACATGATCATCCAACTCAGTTCCATCTCTAAAGAAGGTGCTGGACCTTCACATGGTCCCCAAAGCCACCAAACAGACTATGACTTAGAGAATCCTTGCCTTCTCAATGCAATTGTTTACAGTTCAAGTGAGTGCTGCTGGACCTGGGCTGAGCCCAACAACGGTCAAACATAGGGCCAGAGAGAGTGATGGAGCACATTTTTCCACTAAGGTCACATCTGTCAAGCAGGCTCCAGACTCTGTCACCAAAAGCTAGGGAAAACCACAGCTTTTAGGGGGAAATCCTGCCCAAACTCCAAACAGCAACTGGTGGAGAACCTTGTCTGCTCTCTGGCAAATGCCAGTGTGGGCAACCTGTTCCCTACATGGGAGTTGAGGGTCGGGTGGTGGGTACAGAAAGGCTAGAAACCACGTGACCACACCATGTGTGTCTTGTGAGGATTTTGAAGATCCAAGTGTTCCGTGGGAGCAGGTGGCAACACTGGAAAGGAAGAAGGAGGAATGTGCCAAGCCTCGACCTTTAAACAGAGCTTTCTCATGCCACCTGACGCTCTCCTGCCCTTGACGTCATCATAGAGCTTCAGCAGAGTCCTTCAGGACAAGTTCTCAATGAAGTTAGCAGGACAATGAGCCACCTAACCCACCAGCAAGAAAACCCAAAGGCATTTATGGATCGAGATGGCACACTGAAGCCAAGCATGGTGGTGCATGCCTGTAACCTAGCACTTAGGGGAATGGGGCAGGAGGAACAGAGTTCAAGGCCAGCCTGGGCTATTTAGTAAGACCATGTCTGGACAAACAAAAACAGAGAGCAACGAAACTAAGAGTGTAGAACATATGTGCTTACTTATTTCACCTGTCGGAATAAGTGCAAAGGAAAAGGAAGTCCCTTAGCCATGGACAGGAAAAGGTAGACAGAAGGCCACAGACACCACCCATTCAGAGCTGAAGTAGAGCCCACGAAGAAGGAAGCAGGGAAGGGTCCTCACACCACATGCCTGCAGGGGGCAGCACTGAGGAACCTCCCACTTTGGCACCTAAGAAGGGCTTGGGAGTTGGAATGGTGAAGGCAGGGTAAGATACAGTGCTAATTCTTGGGCCACCTGCCCCTCCCATGCGGCCAGATGACGGCTTTGCCTCCTACTCCTAGAGAACAAGAAAAGCGCAACCCAGGAACACAAGACTAAGAAGTCAGGACCAACTTCAGGAGGTCACAGGGTGACTACTGAGGCTGCCTTCTTCAAGGCCCAAACTCAGTACTCCGAGATCTCTGGGTCCCGTCCTGTGGTTTGTGCACCTGGCCAAGGGAGCATGTGGGAGTCCAAACCCAGCCTTTGTCCTAGCTGAGGACTGTATCTGCTCAGAGAAAGAGAAAATAGCTCTCCTCTGGCAATTAAACCAAGTGTGTATGGTGGGTGGCTTCTAGCCAGAGAGGACAGGATTACTGATCCCAAACAAGGGCGCTGCACGGGCTAACAGCAGCTCCGTGTGAGTCTCTCTTTTCCACGCAGGAGTGGTGGGAAGACCTGTCAGGAAATGGACTAAGCCCCAGAAGAAACATGCAATTGCAGATAGGGTAGGCACTCCATAGTTAGGCCAGACCACTGGGCGACACTAGTCTTACCAGATGGTTGTCAGAGCTTCCTGCCAGCCCCTGGATGCATCATCCCTAAACATGAATAGACACAGGTATTTGTTCATACCCTGAAAGGTGGAGACTGAGCCCAACCAAGAGGATGGAACTTAGAGGAAACAAAGGCAATTCTGAGAGCAGATAATGCTCCCCACTTGTATCAGCCACAGAGGAGACCTCACCCCGACTCATTTAAATATAAACGAGCCAAGGAGGCCCAACATTGGAACAGCCAGGGATTCAGAAAGCAAGCAAGCGAGCAATTGCAAGAGAGTATAAGAAAATTTCCTTGAGGATTCAGCATAGGTGCCACAGCAAGGACACAAGAGCATCAGGTCAGGTGACTGAGAAGAGACTGGGGATGTCTCCAGGAACGGGGAGAGTTCGGGTCACGCATAAAGGCATGGGGATAGGAATGGCATCGGAAATTTTAATAATGTCATTGGGAAGCAGTGGTGAGGGCACCATTTCCACCTGCAGATCTATGCCCAGCCACATGGTAAGGGCAGAAGACAAGACACTTTAAGTCATAAAAAAAAAAATCTAAAAATACCTACATTTATTTCTTATGTTCCATTTCTCAAAAAGTTAGTGAAGAATGGGTAGAGGGGGATGGGGAGGGGACACAGAAGGAAAAGGAGGAAAGGAGGGAAAGAGGGGGGTAACAAGCAAGGATATGTAACCACAGCCCACAACTTAGTTCAGAAGTACAGTCCCCACATGCCCAAGACAGAATTATCATGAAATAGGGATGCATCAGCCACATGATCTAACTATACTGGGAAAACCCATATGGTATTGGTGAGAGGGGAATTGCCATCTAAGGTATTAGCAAGCCTGTAGATGTTTTTAAACTAGTAATGTATGTGTATGTATATATATGTATAGATATAGATATATGTGTATATACATATATATATGTATACACATTAAAGTGTTGTATGTCACATAGAAACACAGAGGAAAATTGTAGAAGAAATGGCTGAAAGTGACATAAGGGGCTACTGCCACAAGCAAGCCTCAGGGGCAGCTTTCCTCATTGCAAACCTACAACAATTTTCTTATTTAACAGTTGCTAAGCAAGTCTGGAGACAGGACTCAGTGGTGGTGGGTGCACACCGCTCTTGCAGAGGACCTTGATTCAGTTCTCAGCACCCACACAGGGGATCTTCTGATACCTTCTTAGGGCTCCATGGGTACTTGTGCGCGCGTACACACACACACACACAATTTAAAAATAACTTTTAAAAAGGATGTCTAGGGATCGGATGGCTTTCTCAGCAGCTTTCCATATCCACTCTCTTCTATACACCCCTACACTCAAGCAAGATTTTTTTTTTCCCTTCAAAATAAAGTCAACTTCCTGCCGGCCTGAAACCAATGACTCCTGGGCATCTTGCTTGTAGATGGTTTAAAGGCTGTTAGAAGCTGTAGGAGGTGAGAAAAGCAGCGTGCAGAGACCTCTGACCAAGGTCTAGTCCCATAAAATAAATGATTCATATTTGGGTCAACTCTTCTTTGGTACCTCATCTGGGTGAGGACTGCAATGTGCGAGGTCATAAAACATCACACGTATAACCTTCATCATCTGTACTTTTGAACTTCCAATAGGACCAGGGAGCTCATTAAGTAGTTCTCTTTCTATGGAGCTTCGGGTCCTCAACCTGGAATTGTTCCAAGCTCCCCAAAGCTTTTCCCCTAGGAATGCCTCCATTCTTTCTGGGAGAGGAGGCAGGTGCCAATCAAAATGGTTGAGAGGCCAGGTTTTTGGCTGTTGTGACTCGCGATGTGCTATATAAATTGTTTAAACATACAAAGTGTTTAAAAATAAGCAAGCCTTTTGCTTGCTGCAGGAGAATGGCTCCCGGACTAAGAACAACGCTCACACGTCAAATGCAAGATGGGACGTTCCATCACCATTGTCGATTTGACCGCATTTTGTATCGCCATGGAAACACACCTCTGGCTGTGACTCTGAAGCTCTTTCCAGAAAGTCTTAACTAAAGAGACAAGACCCACCCTGAATGCAGTCAGCACCATTTCATGGCCTGGGGGCCCAAACTGAACAAGAAGGAGAAAGTGAGCTGAGCCCCAGCGTTCATCCCTCTCTGCTTCCTGACTGTGACTACAGTGTGAGCAGCCGCCTCCCGGTCCTGCTGCTATGACCCCCCTTTATCATGGACGGTTACCCTGGAACCGTGAGCCCCCAATGCCCCCTTTCTTCAGCTGTTTCTGTCAGTTTTTCTGTCACAGCAATGAGAAGTAAGCAGCATACAAGCCTTTACAGTTGTCCAGAACACTCTAGAAGGAGCTAAGGATAAGCTTGAAGGTTAGATAAATGGCCTAAAAATGATGGCTCTGAGTGAGGACATTTTACTTAGGTTTTTCAGGACGCCTGTGTACCTGGCTGCAAGTCTTCTACAAAAAAAAGTAACAGTCCAGGAATGGGGGTCACATGGCCTGGGAACTCATGGCCAGTCTGTTTCTGGTAGGCTGTGTGACCTAGCTCTTGACAGCCTGCTCTGCCTCTATGAGTTCAGCTAAACAAGATGTTCCCTGGGGCCCCTTCCTCCTAATTAACAGTTTATGGTTTTGTTTGTTTTTCCTGGTTTTTCGAGACAGGGTTTCTCTACGTAGCCCTGGCTGACCTCAAACTCACAGAGATCCGCCTGCCTCTGCCTCCCAAGTGCTGGAATTAAAGGTGTACGCCACCACCACCTGGCTCAGTTTACTGCTTTATAAGGGCTGCCTAGTATGTGTTTTTTGAGAGGGATGATGAGGGGAGAAGGAACCTAGAGTCTTCGAAGACCTGAGCCTTTGCGCAGAGCAGAGGGCAGAGGACGCTGGGGCGGAGATGAGGGCAACAGGAGGGTGAGGAAAGAAACCATTCTCTTCACAAGCTGCCCGCCCTGGCCTACGCCCTGGCACTTTGCAGAAAACCTTTTCAAGATCTCTGTTATGGTTGACCACAAAGGATGCTGGTGCCAAGGTGTGCATCCTGAGCCCAGAAACCTGCAGAAACCCTCCCAGTTCCATCCTTCATGGGAACTTATTCTGACCCAGCCACTTCCAGCACCCGGGGGCTCCTTATGCTGCCCCGTAAGGACTTCAGATTCTGTACAGAAAACTCAGCAGAATGCGAGGCAGTCTTAGGGCTATCCCAGTCAGCCAGAGCCTGGCTTTTAATGCAAAGCTAGACTAACCCCCTTTTCCTCTTTCATCTGATGGGAGGTCCTACTGGTGGAGAAGGTTTGAGAAGTACAGCTCTACCTCGAGCCAATCAATGCAAAAGTGAATTAAAATGCAACCGTCCAAGAATGCCAAGGCGAAAGAATGTGCCGTGGCCCACAACAAAGCTGGCAGAGCGCCCTCTTCTCTGGAGCCTGCCAATGCCCAGGTGTAATTTCTGGGGAGCAGGCAGGTGTGCTACTGAACTCCCTCAGTGAACACAATGGGTCCCCAGGCTGGGACAGGTTCATGGGAGCTGTATCACTTTCACGCACTCACTCACCCACACATAGAGGAGAACAGGGCACCTTTCTTCCCAGTATGACTCCGTTCTTTCTTGAAATCAGGCAGACCCTCCCCTGAGATAAAAGTAAGTAACTTAAGCTCATTAGGAGCTTAGAAACCTGTATGTTCACATGCTAAGACCCGGGTTTGGAGCACACATTCGTAAGGACTCGCATCTGATCAAACAAGGCACATAAGGAGGAATCCTGTCCGCAGATCCAGCCTCAAACCTGAGCTCGGAGCACACAGTCAGGGAGGTAAGCATGCTCTCAAGTCTTAGAGAATCAAGGGGAAATGTGAGCAAAGACTGAACCAGACAGCAACAGGAGGTGGGGCCTGTGTTCCCTCTGAGGTCTTCCATCTCTGCAGAAGTGGCTCAACCCTGAACAGACAGTAAGATGCAGGAGGCAGACTCCACCCTGGTCAGGGTCCTGTCTTTTATTCTCCAGACACATGTTTCAGAGCCGGCTGACATCAAGCTGGGGGAAGAGCAGCAAGCAGTAGACCAGGAGCCAGAGGAAAAGAATGAAATATATCACGTCGGGCTGCTGTACGAACTGTGTCAGGGAGTCGTTGGGTGGGCTCTGGCTTCCCAGGGGCACAGCTTCTCCAGAGGAGTTGGTGCCAGTCCTGCAGAGGGAAAGACAGGGGACAGGATGGTCACTGGTGGGGTCCCTATGAGGGAGGACCACATCCTGAAGCTCAACCCAACCGCCCACCTGCAGACGAAGGTTCCCATGATACATCAGGAGGTTCCCATCTGTGTGTACATTCTAGGAAGGGGTCCATCCAGGCAGCCCTTGGAACACCCACACAGACCCCAGCCATCTCCATGACCCTTAACAGAAGGAACTATCTGGGCCCATTTCACAGATGGCTGCAGTGACAGTTTGGGGGCCGCAGTTGTCACAGGCCACACAATTACTTTGTGATAGAGCTACTCCTGAGCCACATCTCCTGGGAAACCTTGGAAGGAGGAGGTAGGGCTACCTACCAGTTCTCAGCTATGCCTCAGTTAGTAAAGGAACTTTGACAGATGATTTCAAAGCGGCCACCAGAAACAAACCAAGTCACCCCAAGTTTAGTCTGTGAAATATTACCTTCAGAAGAACTGCTAGCTTTGGGGTCAGAGTTACCTTTCTTTTATGTAGTGGGAGGCAGCGTTAACGCGCCATTTTGCTTTGGCCTGGCAGGTAATGAACAGGGTGCTAGCACGAGAGTGTGGGTGGTGGTAAAAAAAACCAAACCACAGACCCAAATGTACCAAGGGAAAGGTAGGAGGAGTGGGTGGGGGGCCGATACACAGAGGCCTGAAATACGAGCTTCTCGGGGCCATTTCCAGGCCTTGGATGGGGGCTATGAGAAGCCCAAACCATCTCCCGACAAGTGATGGGTGAGCTGTGACATCTGCAATAGAGTGGTTTATGCCTGAATAACAGACATTGGGCAGAATTTCTCGGGCTTAAAGTTGTCTGTAGGAAAAATGGAAACTATTTGTTGCTGGAGGTAGGAAACACTCCTGCATACGTCAAGTTCTTGCTTCTATCAGAGCCCTACCTGATCAAAGCTACAAGCACTCTCTCCCTAGCTGAAAGCTCCCTTTGGTGGGAATTGAAATTAGCATTTCTATTTTAGGCCTGGGAAGGAAGCAGGGTATCTCACTTGTATTTGTTTTTAGGAGCCAAAAGAATGAAGGTCTAAAGTCCCAGTTCCAAGGCGTTGGGCAAAGACCACCGATCCCATCAAATTTTTCCAAGCCCATTCAAACCCACAGGGGTGGGGCAATACAATAAAGTACTTCTGTGACTTTAAGAGGGGTAAGGCCACATCAGAACTAGAGAGAGTCTATTCCCATCCCTCAGGTTCTAGGTGGACTGGTTTATTACGGTAACTTGAGGACTATCAACTAGGGAATCTAGTTCTCCACCAGTAATGAATACTTTCATAGACAGCCTGGCATGTTTGCTTTCCCGCTTCATGTCTGCTCTGATGCCGTAAAACTGTAAAATCAGCTCAGTGAGCTTCTGAGAATTGTACCTGCAGAGGGACAGAACGGACACAGGGTCAGGTGCTATGTATAGGATGGGACCGTACAGCTCTACCTCTGGCAACTAGCTTCTAGCTCTGAAGTCTTTGTCAAGCACATTTGCAGACTCAGAACCCAGACCCGTCTTCCCACTCACACATTCTGGGCTCTGCTCTGCCCCTCTGCCCATACTCAAGAAGATCTAACTCGATTCATTTCATTTGGAAGAGTTATTTCCTGGTATTTTCCCAAATTATTAGCAACATGATAAGTAAGCCATAGTAAAAAAATAATAATAATAATGACCCCTGTGAGATAGGATAGGATACACACACACACACACACACACACACACACACACACACACACACACA
>CABHPQ010165589.1:0-21468 GCA_902168405.1 Peromyscus aztecus | reverse complement strand
ACACATTTAAACAAAGACATATATTTGTTTAGCACATATATATTTAAATCCCAGACTTAGGGAATGAAGCCACCAACCTGTTTAGCACTCTGTTTCTCCTCTCATCCAGATCGGCTGCGTTCCTCAATTGAACATAGCTAAAATGGTCCTACAGTGAAATTTATAAACAAAACCCCGCAACCCAATTAGTAAAGATGAAATCTCTGAAACAGAAAACAAGGTGGTTTTAAGCTTACAAAGCCGACCATGCCACGCTTTTCTCGATACTGCAGACATCTAGTTTCAAAAATCAAATTGCTAAACAAGAGAGACCACCCTGCCTCCCGCCCTTCCCCCCCTGCCCGAGGGTGACTGGGAAGAGGCCCACCCACCACCTAGACAGACTCTGAAGTAAGGGCCACTGCAGGTCTCAACACTTGCCGATGCCACAAGGATCCTCTAGTGACTAGGCACCCTTGGTTTAACTGTGATCTTTCTAGATGTGGATGTAGGGTTGGGGAAGTGTCTTGGGTCCGTTTGTTTTTGTTTTTTTATGACAAAGAGGCCTTTGGGCTTTGAAATCAATGCTTTATTTACACCCCTTCTTGCTCCAACTGGATATCCAATTGGACTGTGCTTAACAAGTTTGTTAAGTGTGTCTGTCTTCTATCCCAGTGTAAGGTTGGTGCAGGTCAATAATCCCATAGCTCAGGGATGGGAGAGGGAAGACGGACCGAAAAGTACTGATTAGCAGGGGCCATAGGGAAGAAGAAATTCACATACTAACCAATTCCAAAGACCTATTAGCATGTCGCCGAATGTAAATGCTGGAGTCACTGTGGCTATTCCTGAAAAGCAAAGACACGTTTTGAATGGGCACCGCCCAGGGCACAAGTGGTCCAGTCACACAGTCACTCAAGTTACCCCAGCCCGGGGCTTTCCACAGCTGGGTTAAGCACAGTTGTAGCTTCAGACCCCGAGATGGTTTGTACCTATGCATCCATACCATTGAAACACACAGCCAAGTGTGGCCACAGACACTGGGCCCTCATCTATACCAAAATGCAAATCAGGGTTTTTAATAGAAAGCATATTTCTAAAAATCCTAGAATTTGGGCCAGGACTGGGGTCTTTATATACAAACATCCTGAGGTTTGGGGCCTCACCTGCAGTCCCCTGCAGGTTAAGGGCAGGTCTGGGCCCAAGGCCTGGAGGTTGGATGTTCTCTCTGCTGCTCTTTGCTATGTGGCTACTTCCTGCCAATCAAGTCCTAGGGAATACCGTCATTTTTCCTTTCATACATAAGGAGACTGATTTAATCACCAAATCTTTAAGGCCAACATAGAATGCCCCTCGGTCCTTCGAGCAGTGCTGACACTCCCAAAGTGGAGGCAGAAGAATCCTGGGCCATCAGCTGTGGCTCCTGTCAACAGCTGTCAATGTTAGTTGGGAACTGACATCCCTGTTCAGTGTTCTCCCTCTGTAGAATGGATCACCCCATCGGCTTCAGGATGTCTTGGGTCCTGGCTTGCTGTCCAGCAGAACTAGGTATCTGGGGGGTGCTATGTACCTTGACACAGAGTCATCTCAGTGTCCTTTAAACAAGCTCACTACATGACTTGCAGGAGCCTGGCACTTGGCCTATGTACACATTCTCAGAAAGTCCCTGGAAGGCAGCGTTGGTATCTTTCAATCTAGGTAGTGTGACATAGTCCTCATTGCTACCACAGCACAGGCATGAAGCAAAATGCAACCTCAGAGTCAAAAGGGACCCTGGGGCCCAGATCTCAGCAATGTCCAGAGTGACCTGGCCCTCCATGGTGCAGTGCTGGGCCCTGTGGAACCCCCTTCTTGCCCTCGTGTGTGGGTAATGCTTCCAAACTCAAAAGCACATTCCTGGTGGGAGGGAACGATCTCTCTCTCTGCTTTGCTGCAGCAAGGTTTCTCTCAGGCATTTTTACATTATAGTCTGCCAATGTGAGCCTTATAGTGAGTGTGAACCTTGACCTTCACTGTCCCAGCAATCAGGTGCTGAGGACCCATCTCCTGACCTCCAGAAGACAGGGGGAGGCACAGTCGCCGTTCATGCATTCATCTACCCAAAGAACTGAGTGCCCACTGCAAGCCAGGGCTGTGCTAAAGTGAACTCCATGCCTTGCCTTTGCCTGGGCTACAGCGTGAGTTCAAAGCCAGCCTAGGCAACTTAGACACATCCCCTCAAAATAAAAAGCCAAAAGAGGCCTGGGGAAGTAGTTCTGTGGTAGCCTAGTTCACTTGCCTAGCATGCATGAGGCTATGAATTCAATCCCCAGTGCTGCCCAAAATTTTACAGGAAAGAAATGACTGTTCTGTGAAGGGGGGGGGGGGAGAAGATAGTACAGTACAATAACATATCAAAAATAACCTGTGGGAAACCCAAGACACCTATTTGGAGGAGGTATAATGGAGTTGCCCCACAGAGGCTGAGCTGGAGTGACCCAGGGAACAGAGTTGAATGCAGAGCAACAGCCCGCCAGTTTGAAGGAGCCTAAAGCAAAGTATGAACCCAACTGAGGGTAGACAGCCAGGGCCAGAGGTGTGTGGTATAAGCATGAATGATCACGTGGGTCCTGTGGGTTCCCAGGCCAGTGGAAAGCTATGCAGGGAGTCCATCTGAGCTGTGACCAGAAAAGCATTTATAGCGGAGAGATACACAGAGAGTGGTCCCACTCTGTAACTTCAAGCCAGGGATCAACCTCCCGAAAGTTCTGTTTACCCTGGGGCCAGCAGGTGGAAGCGCCAGGACTTCCTCACATAAATGAGCTCACTTCAGTACTGCCTGCTTACCAAGGAGCTTCGGAGTTCTCTGTGCTAACTAGGTCTACTCGTACCACAGCATCCTTAACCACAATGTGCCTGAGCCAGATGGGAAGCAGGACCCAGGAGGTAACTGCTACCTATTCTGTGACCAGTGACCAGACTCTGTGTAGGGTGTGGCCAATCAGACCTCATGCCCACGGACACAGACATTTTCTTGTTCTCCTCAGCCAATATCCATGGCTTGGGCTTTGCTTGCTCCCTCCGCTGATGCACTGACTACCCAAGATGCTCCTTCACCCTAAGAGAGCAAGTCCTTGCCTCAGTTTCTAAAGTGAGAAGATCTTTTTTTTTTTTTTTTTTTTTTTTTTAAGATTTATTTATTTATTATGTATACAGTGTTCTGTCTGCACGTATCTCTGCAGGCCAGAAGAGGGCACCAGATCTCATTACAGGTAGTTGTGAGCCACCATGTGGTTGCTGGGAATTGAACTCAGGACCTTTGGAAGAGCAAGTAGTGCTCTTAACCTCTGAGCCATCTCTCCAGCCCCTAAAGTGAGAAGATCTTAGAGACATACCTGGAAGGGATCTTGTGCTCACAGGGGTTTTCTTCAAGGTCATCTGAGGAGCGGACAGTCCCAGGGGCTATAAATAATGAGCTTTCTACTTGGTCCACATGTTTCCTTTTTTCTTTCTTTTTACTGCTAGTTGAGACTTCCGTTAACTTTTCTTCTATTGGTTTTGCGGGGAGTTCCGGGTTTGGGGGTTCTTGGGGCTAGAACACAAAAGAGCCAAAAACACAGGTCAAATTCCCTACTGAAGTAGATGACATCATTCTCCGGGCTCTACTCCAATCCGGCCAGTGTCCCTTCCAATGCTGTTCATCTTATGAACCCCTTCCAACGTGGACGGCCCAGGAGAGAAGCCCACGCCCAAATTCTGCTCCTTGTGCAGAGATCAAAGGCCTCGAATCAATGGAGAGAAGGCATGGAGTTCTGGAGTCAGGAAGCTCAGTGATATGAAATCCTGCCTGACTCAGCTACTTGACCTTAAGCCACTGACTGTCTCTCTTTGAGCCTCACTTTCCCAGCTGTCAAATGGGTATGGCCACCCTTACCCTCTTCCCTCTTCAGCACGTTCCTTCGAAGGCTATCCCTTATAGCAGGCAATGGCTGAACTTTCAGGTGGCCAAGTGCAAAGGTGCTCTATGGGCCTGCAGAGGGACACACACGAGCAAATGCAGAGTCTGGGGCAGGACACCGACACCGTGTCTCTGGGGGAAGGGATCACAGGGCTACATCCGGTATTTACTGGAAAGGGGACCTTCTAGCCACGGTCACACTGAGCACCTGTTACCCATCAGCCACACCCCCACTGAAATCTAGAAGTGTGGGGGCAGCAGGGAGAACCTCCTCACCAGGGGCCAGGTAAGGGATTTGGAGGTCAGGCCAGCTGCCCTGAACAAAGTTCAAGCTAGGAACTGAAAGTGCCCTTAGCCACATGAGACCAGGGTCCTTCATGACTGAGCAGGGGCCTTTCCTAGAGAGGAAATGATGAGAGGATTTTACTCATGTTATTTTATTTTTTAATGATCAGAACAAGAAAAACCTTGCCATTTTCCAGTCTTTGGCTCGCTCAGCTTTTCCTTTTGAAAGGAGGACTGGGTATTACCCCTTGTCTGGTAGGAGACAGACTCGGTGCTCTCCACCCCACAGACTTTGCACACCCCAGGGTGAAGTAAGGGGCTGCACTTGGGGACCGAAGTGCAAAGCGGAGTTAGAAGCGGCAGGCAAACAAAGCCATGGGTCAGAGCCATAACGTAAGCTGCGTCAATATTGCTCCCTCTGGATGCAGGGAGGCTGTGCTCAGAGCTGGGGAAGGAAGCCTGACCTGCCCCCCTACACCCCACCCCTGCTGGCCACCAGAGAGTCTTGGGGCAGGATGAGATTCTAAATCTTCTGAATGATCATATGATTCCAACCCAGGGCTGCCCCAACTACCCCTAACTATCCACTCTGCACACAGCAGGTGCTCACTCTAATTTCGGCAACTACTGGCAAAAAGCCTCTAAAAATGAAGGGCTGGGCACTGAGGATGTGGCTCTGTTAATGGAGAGCTTGCCCAGCACGGAAAAAGCCCTCGGTTCTATCCCCAGCACAGCATAAACCTGCCATAGTAGTTGGTACTTAGAGGTGAAAACGGGAGGATCAGACGTTCAAGGTCATCCTTGGCTATAGAGTGGGTCTGAGGCTAGCCTGGGGCACATGAGAGCCTGTCACAACCAAACAAACATAAGAATGAAGGGCCAGACTTGCATTTGTATTAGCTGCTCACCCAAGGCCAAGGCCAGGATGTAACTTGCATTCTCATCCACCTACTCGGCCTTCTGTCCCCTGGAGAATCACTTCAGTTGTACTCCGTATCTCCAGCTTAGACATCAGATCTGATCTCACTGAAGGTCATGGCCACCCCTGCTGGCTTCTGACAGTTTCCCACTGGAGGCACTGCTGGGCAGAACTGGCAGCCCACATCAGGTTTATCTCCTTCTCTCTGAATGTCCTCATGATTCTCCAACTCTTCTTTACTGGGCTCTCTTTTTGTCTGCAGGTCCTGCCTAACCTCTACCTGTCCAGCTATTGGCCGATCAGCTTCTTTATTAACCCAGTTACAGTGATACATATTCACACAGTGTAAAGGAACATTCCACAAAGAAGTGTATGGATGGAGTTGCTCTCAACACCAGGGGAAGGAGACAGCTGTGTCTGGCACCCCTGGAACCACCAGCCCTCTTCTCCAGATCTGCCTTCCAACTAACTGTTGAGCACATTGCTCCCTGCCCTGTCCCAAATAAGCCATTCGTGGCTAAGGACTGACAATCCTCCCCATTGTTCCGGATTGGCAAACTGAACCACAGCGCAAGCTCTGACGATGGCTGTGTGCCATCTCAATCCTAAGCATCTCCCAGGGCTCCCCGGACTCCCTTGCCTGCAGCCCCCCAGAATGTAAGGCTTTCTTAGCCCTCCCAGTACCATTCATGAGCCCACCCATGTCTCCTCATTTATCTTCCTGTTTCATTCCCGAAGCAATATGCACTTGACCCCTGCATTTGGCAGACCCTGTCAGGCACCACACTGGTCTCTAGAGTCCAAGGATGAATATGCAGATGCCTACTTACTCTTGGGATGGGGTGGGGGGAACAAAACATGGAAACAGGAAAGAACAGCCAGTGTGGTTGGCCCCAGCTAAGGCAGCAAGATCTCTGTTTAGGCAGGAGCCGGGAAGAGGTGACCTTGGTACAGAGTTCTGAAGGGCAAAGGACCACTTGCTAAATGTTGGGAATTTTTATAACCCAGGGCATGGTTAGCTGGGAACCAGGAGAAGCTGGATTTGCTGGAAGGAAGGCAGAGACGGCTGGACAGTTAGGTGGGAGAGGAAGGAGTGTCAAAGGTCACGCTAAGGAGGTGGGGGTAGGGGAAAATGAGATGACAACTGGGATTTAGGGTCACCCCTCTGTGAGGCAGTTCTGGACTTAATTGGGAGGGATAAGAGGTGAAACACTGAGGAAGAGCTGAAGAAAGAGACGGAGCTGATCTGGAATAAGCTGGTTCCATTCCTAGCCTGATTCTGGCACTCAGGGAATGTCCCCCACCCAGTAGCTCTCCCACACCCTCCAGCCCCTCTGGGTCTGAGGAATTTCCCTCTGTGGAACCCTTTGCAGGGCCACCTCCACATTTGATGCCACATTCTCGGTGTCCACCGCACTAGGTAGGCTGGCACACCTCCCTTTTTGCCCTCACTTTGCTATGATGCTGGTCATGATGCTTCTTCCAGAGGGCTGAGCCAGTGGTTCCCAACCTTCCTAATGCTGTGACCCTTTTAATACAGCGCCTCATGTGGTGGTGAACCTCAACCGTAAAATTATTTTGTTGCTACTTCATAACTGTAATTTTGCTACTGTTATGAATCGTAATGTAAATATCTGATCTGCGGGATAGGAATATTTCATAGGCAACCCCTGTGGAAGGGTCATTTGATCAGCCCCATTGAGGTCGCGACCCACAGGTTGAGAACCACTGCTGAGCTAACAGGCAGGTGAACCGCTAGAGCTAAGCGCAGGTACTTCTTCTCTCGTCTCTGCATCCTAGCAGGGCGGCTTGAACCCCCCCCAGCCCCACCCCTCCCCCCATCCCCGCTCCAGGATTCCCAGGGCTGCAAGGTATTTCTATGTCCCCGGGGCATCAGGCCAGGACTCTGTGCACCTGTCCCCTCTTGAGCCACTGGCTAGATAAGAGTAGAAACACAAGAGGCTGACAAGTGTGTGCTCAGCTGCTTGAGCTTAGAATGAGTGTCCCCTTTCCTGTCTACACGATCCCTAGCAAGTCAGAGGAACCAAGAACACAGCCTGACACAGCTAAGGCTTCTAAGAACCATGCCGTAAACCAACGTGAGTTTGCCCTGTTCCCCAGGTGGCCGCAGGAAATGACCTGATAGTTCACTGTTAATGGCTGCTCTTATATGATCATCATAGCTACTCTGCTAAGGCCCTCACACACAATCTCATTCATCCTAAGAAGACTCCTGAGTAGGGTGTGGACTGGGATAAGATAATTTTGCCTGGGTGCAAAATCCGCCCCCCCCCCCCCAGTACTTGCTGGAGCCTTCTGGAAGGACATTAAATTCTGTGCCTTCTAGGTTCTGTAAGGGAAGGCTTACAGAGGGAGAAGCTCTGAGTTCCCAAACCTCAAGTACCTGCTGGCTCTCCACAGGGCCATTCTCTCTGGTTTCCCTCTGTTGGTGGTCCTCGGGGGAGGGTGGTGAACCAGATCCTGAGGCTGACGTGGGCCCCTCAGGATTCTCATCAACATGGGACACCTGGTCACTAACGCCGGGGTGGCCGTTGTCAACAGGCAAGGAGAAACTGCAGCTGCTTTGGGAGCTGTGGGCCTCCTCCTCCTCCTCCCTGGAATCCTGCAGATAGCCCTCTTCTGGCTCCCCTAGATCGGCATCTTCACTTTTCAAATCCTCCCCACCTTCCGAGTAAGCCTCCAGCACTGCAGCCAGGGGCACCTCGTAGTGCGGGTAATAGAACAGGTCGTGTGGGATGACGGAGATCTTTGAGAGTGGTGGGGAAGGCTTGAAATCCAACCCTTCTTCGCTGTGACTCCTGAGGGTTTCCAGGCTGACGCTGGTACTCGGAGGGTTGGATGGCATTTCTCCACCGACCGCGGAGAGGTCTTCCGCTTCTCCTTCTTCCTCGCTGCGATGCCGGGTGGACTTTCTCTTGGCCTTTTCAAACACTTCGGGTTTCTTATCTGCTGGTGTTTCTTCTGGGGGCAAAGGATGGTCTTGATCTTCTTGTTCGGGGCCCTTGGGAGGAGACTCATGTTTGTCGGGCTCGGCTTGGGATTCGGGGGACTCTGTCTCTGCATGGGGAGACTTTGACTTCCTTTTCCCCAGTTTCTCAGCATAATTCTCAAAACCCTCCTCCTCCTCCTCAAGTGTCTTCTCACGGGGTGATGCCTCCTCACCAAAAGCCTGGCTAGTGGAAGCAAAATCTGCGAGGTCCCTGTTAAACTTGGAAGCCTTCAGGGGGATGCCTTCAAAATAGTCATCTTTATCCATAGGCTCGACAGTCAGCAGCTGAACCTTGAGCTCAGTGGAGTTGGCCAGGATAGTATGATCTCCAGGGGGTGGAGAAGAAGGGCCTTTCTCACCTTGGCTAGCTGGACTCTCTACAGTGCCGTTACAGAATGTGGGGTCCTGGGGAGGCTGACTGTGATGGGGCATGCCATCCACACCAACAATGTCTCTAGGGCCCTTGTCTGAGGCAGCTTCCTGCACTAGCCTGGCTTCCTGTTCTGTCTTCTTTTCCTTGGCAACCTCAACCACTGAGACATGGCTATCAGGCTTCGACACCTCCTTTGCCGCCCTTGGGCTCCCCTCAAAGCGGAAGTCTGAGCTGTAGAAAGGGTCTTTGCTACATGAGGCATCCTTGTGCAAATCAGCCTCAAAGTGGACGGATTTCTTGATTGGCAAGGAGTTGGACCTCCGGCCATCCTTTCTGGTTGATAAGATGGAAGACTCTGGAGCTGGCTCGTTGGTCTTCCCTGGGCTCTCCTGAAGGACTTGGTCAATGATCTGGTGCATGAACTCGGTGGCACTGTCTGACAGATTGCAGCTGGGCACACCACCGAGACAGAAACCCTTTGTGCTCTCAGGCTGGTCACAGACGAAGACTTTGGCAGGTGGTGGGTGGCTGCTTTCATGGTTGATAGTGTAGGCTCGCTCTCCGTTCTCACTGAGGAGGAGGACTCGGCTTTCCTGCTCAGAAGGGCTTTCTTTGATTCGGACAAAGGTAGACTCAATGGGGGCTTCTTTGTCTGGATTCACAAAATCTTCCTGCTGAGAAACACAAGACAACATGAAATCTCAGGTTCCACCTTCAAGTACAACTTCCAAACCCAAACAACAACAACAACAACAAAAGCCACTTTAACCAGAGTTTTCATGGTGATGTCGACCTCTGTCCCGCTGAGATGCAAAAATTGCCAGGTAAATAAAAATGTGAAATAAGTTTTTTTTTTTTTTCTCGAAACTATGGGTGCAAAGAGATTATCAAAGCACTCAATGGGGTGTTCAATGCACCTCAGTGAGCAGTACCTCAGCTGCTTCACTCCTGTGGACCCTGCCAGTGAAGGAGCTAGCCTGCCTGAGGTGAGGAGGGACCAGCCATGTTCTTACTGACCATGTGGGTCACTACGAAAGCCTGAAGTTAGAAGCAGTGCAGCATCAACTCTCATCAGAGCCTTGTGATTCTACCCAGGGGTGTCTTCAGTGCAAGAGCCCAGGCAGGGCTGAGAGGCAGGGCATAAGTCAGGGCTGGCTGGGCTTCCAGTGAGTGCAATGATGGAGCGGACTGATGTCACCCTCACAATCTGAAGCCAGATGGCAGAAACGAACTAGCATCAACATGCCTCTAGGTTCCTGAAATGGCCAGAATGAGCACCTCCCAACTTGGGTTCAGGAAGGGGCTTTATCCTCTGCTTGGTTGTATTTCCCCAGGACTCGTGTGTTAGAAGCTTGGTACCCAGTGTGGCTACAGGAAGCATGGAGGGACCTTTAAAGGGAGAGGCCCAGTGCAAGGTGATTGGGCCCCAGGGAGTTCTAACCTCAGAAGGAACTGACATACTTCTCATAGGTCACCAGTTCATTGCAGAGGGAACTGTCTTCAGAGTGAAGAGAAAGTGATTCTCTGGCTTCTTGTCTTGCTCTGTGACCACTCTGTCTCACATACACTTTGACTGTAATGCCCACGAGGTCCTTTCTAGAAGGTGCTAGTGCTAACTCAAACATTCAATGCTGAGTCAAATCTCTCTCTCTCTCTCTCTCTCTCTCTCTCTCTCTCTCTCTCTCTCTCTCTTTACTTATTTTTATTTTATGTGTATATTTTTGCCTGTACATATATATGTCAACCATGTGTGTGCCAGGTGCCTACAGAGGCAGAGAGGGTGACAGATGGTTGAGAGTCACCATGTGGGTGCTGGGAACTAAACTTGGGTCCTTTGTAAGAGCAGCAAGTGCACTTAACTGCTGAGCCATCTCTCCAGCCCTAGATCTCTCTTTTTTTATATGTTATCTAGCATCTGGTATCTTGTTGTAGCAACAGAACACAGATCAACATAGAAAAAGAAAGCCATCTACCTCAGTTGCTACTCTTACTTTGCATACTGTCTCTGCCACAAAAGGAAACAAAGTTCAGGAAATGAGAAAGCAGGAGAATGAAGCCTATAAACAAGGGAAGCAACAATTACCAAAAGTAGACCTACCTATGACTCAGGGTTGGAATTACAAAAAAGAAGGCTCTAGAATAACCAATCTAAACTACAAAATATGCAAAAGACATTCTTTGGAAGGGATCGCAGATAGAAGCCTGGACTTGAAGAGGAGATAGAAAGCTCTCTCCAAGGGTAAAGGCACTTGCCATGTAAGCCTGAGAACCTCAGTCTCATCCACTCCCACAAGCTGTCCTCTGACCTCCATGTACTCACCCTGCATGCACAGACCCCTGACCCTCCCCTGCAATGTATACAACAACAAAATAACAATAAAATACATTTTACAGTTATCTTTAAAAGCCTATTCCTACTGACTACTTAGGGAAAAAACAAAACAAACAAAAAACAACCCCACAAAAATACTAAAGACTAAGAAAGTAAAATCACTAACACAAAATAATGTATCCCACACACCCCAGGATGAAACAGGCTGTTCTGTGTGAACCAAGACCCTTGCTCCAGCCATCATGTCCTCAACTCTCTACTCCCAGTCCAGGAGAAGCCACATTTAGGTTTGCCGAATCTTGACCATGACCTTGAATCATACCATTTACCATCAACATTTAATTCAGTGGTTCTTAATCTGTGGGTCACAACCCTTTTGGCAAACCTCTATCTCAAAAAATATTAACATTACAATTCATAACAGTAGCAAATTTACAGTTATGAAGTAGCAATGAAAATAATTTTATGGTTGGGGGTCACTACAACATGAGGAACTGTATTGAAGGGTTGTAACATTAGGAAGGTTGGGAACCACTCTTTTAATTGTTATTAGATTCTGCCTCTGGATTAGGAGCTCAGGCCTGGTGAAAACCCTGCTACCCAGTACCCCCAAAACAGAATTCTCTAACAATTACTGCCACCACCTCTTGCTGAGTGTTCATTTTGAGCCACAGGCAAAACTGGGTTCTTCACACAGGTAGTTACTTTTCGCACAAGCCTGAAATGTGGGTGATGCTTTCCACTTTAGAGAGCATCTGATACAGCTGTCAGAGAGGCTAAGGAAGCCGCCTAGGGTCACAGAGCTTCAAGTGGCAGCCCAGCAACTCCTCTTCAAAACACCATGGTGCCGGAAGGAGTGGAACCACACACACAGATCAGGCAATAATCTAATCCACAGCTCGGAGGGCCACTGGGAGTCACTGCTATGTAAAATAAGGCTCCAGCCTCAGTGGTATTTTTAAGAGACCCAAGAAGGTGAACTTTGGAGACACAGAGCTCTGGAGTCAGCCGCAGTCCTGTGTTAGATGGCTGTGTGACCCTGGAAAGACCTTTAGGTCTCTTTGGGCAGTGGCATTCTCATCTGTAAAAAGAGGATAATGGTGGTGAACCACACAGGATTGTAGGAAGGACAGCTGCAGGCACAGTCTCCAGCTACAAGAGGGTGGGTCCCTGTTCCCTGACATTTTTTATTTCTTCACGTGTGCATTTTTTTCTACCAATCACTTACATCTGCTGGGAATTCCGATGCACCTACTGATGTCTTGACTGTCTTCTTTACTAGAACAAAGCTGCATCACGTTAGGCACCTCATCTGGCCAGCTTATTTTGTCCAATCTTTTTTTAATTAAGTTTTGCATAACTGGAGACCAAACCCAGGGCTTTGTGAGCACTAACCAATGCTGTAGCACTAAGCTATGGCCAGCTCCAGTCCAGTTTCTTGCTGAGTCCCCTGAGCGGGTGCTAGGCATTCAGTAAGTGGAAGATGGTTCCCACCAAAGGCTGTGGTTGTTATTCTTACTGTTACTGCTGTCTCAGGGTTAAGTGTTCAGTGAAACCATGACGACTTCCTTCCATGCCCCAAACCTATTTTCAAGTGTTACCTGGGGTTCTAAAAGGTAAAAGGCGTGGTCAGAGAATAGTGGCACATAGTTGTATTCCCAGAGTGAGGAGGCTGAGACAGGAGGATTGCCACATGCTCAAGGCCAGACATGACATTTTGAGACATGAGATCCTGTCTCAAAAATTCAACACCCCACAAAAATCAAAACACACACACACACACACACACACACACACACACACACACTCCACAAGCATGCTTTTGAGTAGTCATTATCTATTATAATTTTGAGCCTTGGTAAAACTTGGTGAACTGCTGGGCTATTCCACTGAGCATCTACTGGGCATCTAAAGAGTGAAGTCTGAATGACAAGGGAACATCTTCTGTCACCTTAATCAAGTCTGGAATGGGAAGAGGTTTGGGTGAGATGTGACAGGCTTTCTGTCACACCTGGGAGCTTGACGTATGTCACAGATGGTTTAGAAACTAAGACAAAGCAAGGAACTTGAGGTCACTTTGTTGCCATCAACCACACAGAATGATGCAGCCCAAGCCCTAGCTGTGTCCCCTGGGGACCCAGTGTAAATGCGTAGTTTGTGAATTAAAGGTAAGGGAAAGAAACGTACAGGTTCCAACTCCGGAAAGCGTTCTAGAAACTGGGCCACATAAGTCACAATGGACTGTTCATCCGGCATGTCCACCATGATGTCTGTTGAGAGAGACACAGCATTAGCAAAGACACATGCTTTCTCCATAGGACCCCCACGGTGTTGGCGAGGAAGGGACACACAGATCAGCAAAGGATTTTCCTTTTCCTTTTCTCCTTGAAGACATTTAGGCTCAGAGAAGGGGACAATGCCTTTGGCTAAAGTCCCACAGCTGGCTGAAGGACAGAGGAACCAGGATGGAGAACCCTAGGATCCGAGGCTCAGGATTTTGCCCCTCCTTCCTTGAGTCTTGGTTCACCTCACTGTGAGCAGTGAGCTCACTGCTGGTTCCATGAATAAGTACATCTGGGGACCATGATATCCTGCCGCAGGGGGTCCCAAATTAATCACCCAGTGTGGAGAGCAATGTGACAAAACAGAGTCACACACCTGTGAAAGGAATGTACTCAACTAACTCTGACATTCTGCAGGTGGGAACTGGTCCTTGAGGGATGGTCAAAGGCATGCTGGGTAAGTAAGATGTTTACAGTCATACTGTATTCAAAAATGATCCTTCCTTCTTCCCTTCTCTTCCTCCCCTTTTTCTTTCTCTCTCACTCCTTCCTTTCCTTTTCTCCCTCCTTCCTTCCATCTACAGAGTTGGGGATCTAAGCCATGGCCTCACACTTGCCACTGAGGTATGCCTTCAGCCCCCAAAGAGATCATTTCTAAAGTAACCTCAGTGACTCAAATATGGAAGAGCTAGGTAAGTTTAGTATGTCTACAGGTGGACTATTATGCAATATATATATATATTATATTGCAATATAAATATATAACTGGAGATTATAGAAATATACTACCTAAATATTAATAAATATATGAGTGAAAAAAGAGACAAAATTATACATCTACCAAATGATACCGATTATGTAAAAATACTATAATTAGATGCACAGAAAAAAGACTATAACATAGGAAATAATTTTTTTCTTCATTAAGCTTTTATTTTTATTTTCTGAGTTTTCTACCTGGAAGAGCAGGTGGTATATCTGTAATAATAATAATAATAAAAGGACAGAGAGGGTCACTGTACCTTCCGGCTCCAGGAGCCTGGGGATGTGCAGGATATCGTGTGCAATCCTGAAGGCCTTCTCTAGATTCTCCCGGGTGGAATCTTCCAGGGCCTGCTTCATGTCCACCAGGCTAGGGTCAATGGCTTTGATGACAGCCAGGAAAGCCAGCCCACTCCTCCAGCTGCCCGCAAAGTCCTGGACTGCCACGCCATACCTGATGGAAAGGTTAGTAAAGGAACTGGAAGAGGAGGTCTGCGCACAGTAGCCTCGCTGGCCTGAGGGGCTGGGTGCTGTTCATCTCACCCTGTGAAGACACCCCAGATCTGGTCACCAGGAGGACCACCCTGAGAATTTTCCAAATGGAGCAGGAGGTATATACATTATCCAAAAGGGCAACAAGACCCTTGGTTCCTAAGTTTCTAAATACATAAAGGAGAGATTTTTACACTGCACACATCACAGATGACCATGAGAAAGGGACATGTGGGGAAGTGCCCTGTGACAGACAGAGTCAGAAAGATTCAAGTTCTTATCCCAGCTGCCCCTCTATGCTTCTGGTTCTGTGGCCTTGGCCAGGCACACACCCTTTCTGAGCCTCTAACACTTAAGTTAGGGTGAATATAGGATGAGCTCGTGGGGTGCTGTAATGGGGAAGGGTGACATTCCTACAAGAATGGTCTCGTCTAAAGGTGAACTCAGTGTGTGAAGCAAGAGTACAGAAGCCACACAGTGAGTGTCAGCCACCAGCATCATGGATACACATAAAGTCACAACTTTTTTCCTCACGTGTATGTATGTGTGGTAGGCATGTTCGTGTGTGTGTGTGTGTGTGTGTGTGTGTGTGTGTGTATGTTTGCATGCGGGGTGGGGGAGGTGCATGTGTGTGGAAGCTGGAGACCAACATCAGAGAGTCTTTCTTAATTGTTCTGTTGTATTCACTGAGGCAAGGCCTCTCACTTGAACCCAGAGCATACTGACACAGCTATTCTGGCTAAGCCGGCTTGCTCTGGAGATCCCTCTGTCTCAGCCTTCTGAGCTCTGGTATCACAGATGGGCTGCCAAGCCTGTGGGCACTGAAAATATGAACTTTGGTCATCATGCTTACCCAACAAGTGTTTTAACCACTGACCTATCTCCCCAGCCCTAAAACCATAACTTTCAAAGTGAGGGGCAAAGAAAATCATGCCAGGTGTGGGTTCTCTTTAGAGTCCATCCTTTCATATCTCATTCTGCTCACGGAACTAACAAAAATCTAAGACCTCCCAATTCAGAAACAACTTGAGACTTACAAACTCTCTAGGCGGAGCTCTTGCAAGCCTTGGCCCATGTAACCTGATCAGACTCTCAAAGCCAGGGACCTCAACAGTCATCTAGACAGTCTTTAGGAAGGCTGTAAACCAAGCCAAAGCCACCAGGTGCCACATGCACTTGCCCAAGTGCAGGGACGCATGGGTACCTAAATGGGGTCACAGAAAGAACGCTCTCATCTCCCAGATGCCATCTCTCTTTCACACTAGCATGGCCCCTGGCAATGAACTCTCTGGTTTGATTTATTTTTAAACATTTCTTGGTTTTTCACAGTAATCTATTCTAATCATTCACACTCAACTCCCTCCATCAATCCCCCAAAGGTCTAGCCTCTTCCCAGCCCCTGGGAGGTGTGCAGAAATGTATTAAGTGGCTGTTAGGAGAGGTCCAAGCTGCTCTCCCAAATCCTGTCACAACTGTCTTGGAAGGCAGTGAATGATGTCACCACGTACCAGGGGGAAACTTGGACAAGTAAGTGAGACACCAGCAACTACCCCCTAGGGTGTCCACAGAGGAGCTGGGACATCCCCAGGTGGGTGTGGCTTCCTCTACACTAACCTGGCACCTCTGACGAAGTCCCAAAATCCGCCAGTAAAGGGTCTGACGGAAGACTGCTTTAACGGGGCCCATGAAACGGCAAGAGTGCTTACTGCACAAACCTGGGCACCTGAGTTTGAATCCCCAGCACCCCCACAAAAATCCAGGCATAGCTGTCCATGCATGTAAGCCTATCCCTCGGGAGCAGAGACAGGAAGGTGCCAGGAGCTTGCTGGCCAAGCCTAGCGGAAATGGTATGCCTCTGATTTAGTGTGAGACTTGGTCTTAGGAGAATAAAATGGAGAGCTGTAGAGGAAGACACCTGATGCTTGCTCTGGCCTCTGCGTGTGCATGTGTGGGCGTGCCCCACACACTCACATGCACACACCACACACGAACTGGAGAAGCACATCACAGCCCTGTTCTGCTGGTTTATGTGAAGCACAGGGCCCACGGACACCTAGCACCTTAGCAGACAGAGTTTGATCTGCCTTACCCCCCCCAAGGTCCATGTGTACCACTCCCCAGGCCTGGAAACAGTCTTGTGGGGTGTGGTACGCCCATGGAGGACACCAGTAGGTCTAAGGCAGGGGAGAGGTTGGGAGAGGGGGAAGACCGCAGCTTACTTCCTCGTTTTCCTCTGCACCCACGCCAGCAGGGTCTTGATGGCCTTCCTCTGGTCTTTCACTGAAACCGCCACACTCCTCTCTGTGGTGGGGGTGGGTGGGTAGGAGGAGTCGGAGTCTGTGCCCCCCGAGCCAGGTGACAAGCTGGAAGATGGGGAACTCCTGCTGAGGTTGCCCGTGAGCTCCTTTATCTAGAGAGAAAAAGGGCAAATCAGACCCAGTGACCCACAAGGGACTCCTGGCCAGATGGTCCCTCTGACCTGCATCCATGAGACCCTGGTTGGAGAGTCCAGGTTGTGTAGACCTGGTTCTTAGTATATGAGAAGCTTCTCCCGAGACCCCTGTAGCTCTCACCAGTCACACACGCTCGTCCTGACCAGACCCTGTCTGTTCGGTTCCGCTATAACCTGGCACTCCCAGAATGCATCATGCTCCTTCAGGCTTCACTGTCCCTGTTCACTCTGGGCCCGCTGGCTGGCTGTCCCTTTCCTCCAGCACTGAATTGTTACCACAGCGTCCACGTGAGGGATGCAGAAGCTCAGGCCCGCCCCGCATATTTAGACGGCATCTCAGCACTATGCCCATAACAATTCATATGCACAGCACATCTGAGAAGCATTGCTCAGGGCACACTCCTGTTCACGCTTCAAAACCCTGCTCTGGTCACTTCCTTGGGTATGTTTTCCTCATTCTGGTCACCCACTTGTGGCAGTTGTCCCTGCTTAGAGCTCTTACAAACCCCTGCTCACACCTCACTTGTGACCTCCACTGTAGAGTGATATGGAACCCATGTATCTTGGGATTCCTCCAAGAAGACGGAGCCCTGTCCCTCTAGCATCTGCGATACTGAAGAAACTCAACAGACATCTGACGAACGAGTGAAGGAAACTCTGGGCTCTATTTAAGGCATTTAACACATTTCCTGATGTCCCCAGCATCTCTCAGGAAGCCAGGTCACAGAGTGACTGAGTCCTGTGTGAACTCCGTCCAGTGGGCAAAACTCTCACACGCAGCATATTTTGTGACCACGGCTGCATTTGCAGACGTGGGAACAGAGGCTCAAGTCCAAGGCTTACACAGAAAGGGATCCACAGCTCCATACAGCGCTTGTGTAAGTACTTCTGGGCAACACCGGCCCCAAAGCCCCTCTAAACCTTCCCCTTGTGGCTCGCCTTTTTAACTAAACCACGAACCCCAGTCTTCACTTCGTGGTTCTCATTCAGAAAGTGGAGAATCCATGGGAACTGAGTCTCACGGTGTCCCTTGCTGTGTGCATGCTGTTCTGTGGTTACTGCAATGTTCGATATGATGACTGTGGGCCAGAGAGTAGCGGGCTTACCTGGAAGAAGAGAATGATGTTCCATATCAGCCCGAGAACCAGTGAGGGGTTGCCATCCGCTATTTCTGCTGCATCGATGCTAACCAGTTTGACCTGGAAAGAAGCGATTGATGAGCACAAAACTCCAAGGAGTCCGATCTACCACCTCCACTGCCATCCAAAGCCTGATAGTGCTGACTGCCTGGTGCCATTTGTCACTGTCAAAGACCCCCTCTTGGGGGACACCCAATTCGTAAAACTGTATTTGATAAACACATATATAGTGCTTACTATGTGTGGACGCCGCCCTAAAGCCTTACAAGTGCTTATGAGTACTGACTCAGTTTACCCCAACCACTAAGCCCATCATGTAGGCACTTCTCTTACAACTGTGTGTAAGGAGGGCATTCAAAGTTTTCACCATTCTCTTCCAAAAAGGGCGGGCCCAGGATGGCTGCATGCCACACGAATGCCATCAAACCTCTTGATTTAGCACACCCTTGACCACCTCAGAGCACCGATACCAGCCATCAGAAGCACAGAAACAGTGAGCCCACCACAGCAGGGGACTCTGCATCTGTACAGAATGCTCTACAGCTGGCTGTAACATGCCAGCCTGGGAAACTGCCCAGAGGTGACTCGTTTATTTCACCTGTGTCTGACCACGCAAAGATGTTCCTGGTGCACCCCTAAGGCTACTTGCAGTCCCTGAACCTGCAGCACCCCAGTACCTAGTTAGGGAGGTGCATTCCCCCAATACCCACAGTCTGCATTTCACATCTGTGCCTGTGGAGGCTAGAAGTTGATGTTCTGTCTTCCTCTACCAGGCTCCACCTTATTTTTAAATTTTTATTTACTTACTTATTTTTTATGCAAGTTTTAGCTATCAAGTATCAAAACTCAGGTCATCTTAAGCAGCAAGGGCTTGACCCACCAAGCCACCCTGCCAAGCCCGTTCTGCATTTTAACACACACAGGGTCTCCTGTGTGGGTTCAGGATGGAGGGTCAGTGCCTACAGCCATTATTTCATTCTGCACACAGCATCTGAGCCCGAGGTTCAGCCTTCTGCCAACCTCTCTGGATAGGGCCACAGAGCGAGCGGGGTGAGTGAGGCCGTGCAGGCCATCCAGGACTCTCCTCCGTTTCCTCTCCTCCTTGAGCAACCCTTCACAAATGGACACAGCTGTCTTCAGGGGCAAGGGGGATGAAGTGAGCTAATCAGAGCAACCTGATTTTAAAAGCCACACTGCAAACTCTATCCCGGGACACTTAGGGGAGGAAAAACTTAGAGAGGTTGTCATCCAGCAGTTTTTCTCTCCACTCTCCCTCTCCATCATGGGTCTTTAAACTGCCTTGGCTCGGGTCTCTGATCTTATCGGTTTATTGGGGGCTCTGACAACACCAGTTAGGCCTGGGGTAGCCTAATTGAGACTGACTGCCCAGCTCCCTGGTTGACGGGCCGTTCACAGCCGCTGCCAAGAAGGTAATTGAGACAACACGGGCTCATCGCCGGCAGACCGGAGGCCAGGAAGGAAGTTGTCAATACTGAGAGGAACACAGCCCATCAAACTCGGAGCCAATATTCGGGCCATGTTCCTCCACCATCGTTTACCCCACATAACCAATCACTTGTTGGGACGCTCCTGTCTGCTCTCCAAGCCCTTCCTGGAAATATCCTCTGGTTTGCAGAGATAGAGAACATTCCAGTTCAGTGAACTGCAAATACTTAAAGGGACTGTTATTCTCATCTTCAGCGTACAGTCCCGCTTCTTCCATCCATGGTGATGGACGGACAATAAAATCACGACACTTCAGCTCTCCAGGGACTCTCCCCTCCTCTTCCCCCTAACTCAGCTTGTTTTGCCTCACTGCATACCAGTGAGATCACTGGGTTACGGGACCACACTTTCTCTCTGAGCAGACAGGTTTAGAGAGGTGACTTGGGAGCTTTCACGACAATGGCTTCCCAAGTTAGTTCCTTTAATGCTCTCAGTGTCCCCATTTCAAAGGTGACAAAGCCAAGGCTTGGCCTGAGTAACTTAACTGGAGTTCTGAGATGGTCCCAAGGGGAGGCTCTCTGTAACCCACATTTGAAGGGAAGGACGGGTGTACACTGGCTGGTCCCAGGACCCCAGAACAGCAGGTTTGGTTGCTGTTTGCACCTACTTCCCACCCAGCTGTGGGCACTGCCACCAAGGACCCAGCAAAGCCACTGAGGCCTGCCCTTCTTGGAATCCAGGCAGTGGCACAAAGTGGGACAAGCAAGGCTCCCTAAGTAATTTTGTGTATTCTGGGAATGGGACACAGCATGCTTCGGGGAGATTATCTTGTCCTCTCCATCATCACCTTCCTCCTAGGTCATCATCCCCCTGCCTGGGAAACGGAGCCAAATGAGGCACTGAGCTACCATCCATCCACGCTGAAATGTTTCTAAATGTTGCTATAAAATAAATAAATAAAAGGGAAAGTGGGGTCAATGGTCCACGGTCCTGTGAGGGTGCTAGAGCAGACAGCCTGGAAAAGGCTCCCACGTGGAGTACAGAAGGGCAGGCCCGCTCAGCCTCTGCCGCTTTCCCATGGCACCACGTGTACTTCGATTCCTCTATGGCAGGAACACCCTCACGTGAAGACTCCTCAGGCCACATATCCTCATCTCTGTGCGGCTGAGGCTCCTCTTTGTGCCTTGGAATGCCAAACAGCGTGAGTTGCCTGCATGAACGCTCTTTCTTCTAGACCTCAACCATCTCCAAGGCTCATGTGCATCTTATTAACTGATTCTCCCCAATGCTAGGTATAGCCCAGGTCCACAAAGACACTCAGATGGAAGCCTATGACATGCCTGGGTAACTGTGACCAGACCCACCCATGTGGGCATTAACAGTGGGAGACCATCTCACAGTCTACTAAGGCAGAAGGAGAAGGAGTAACCTAGGCAGGTGCGTGAAGGCCCCACCCATCTCCTCTTCCAAATAAGGGCTCCTTTGGAATTCAGAGGGGACACTGCTTCAGGAAAGTAAATGGATGGAACACAGGTGAGTGTCATCACAAGTCAGTCAAGCCAGGGAAGTGGCAGAGAACGGCCACACCGCACTTGGCGGGGGTGGGCACACCACCTCAACAGCTCTCTGAGTTCTGTATCTGATCCTTCTATTTAGAGAGGTATGTGATTTTCCCACAGTCCCTAGAAGTGAGTGGGGAGGCCAGGATTGGAAACTGAAGCCTAGTCACACTAAGGCAAGGCTGATCCTCGCTCAAGTAGAGGTTGACAGTGTTTCTGAGCCCCTAGAGGGAGCCCTTAAGTGAATCTGGGAAGGGCTTGTATTTTAAACGACTTTACTGAGATGAGGCCGACGTTTTCAAGCCTCCCATTTAGAACATTCGAGTCAGTGGGTTTGGTGTATTTGCAGACTTGTGTGAACACTACTGCAGCAGACTGTGGACCACATTTACCATTTCTAAGAGCGGCCCTGGACCCATGAGTCATCATCCTGCATCCCTCTACCTCCTCCCAGGCCTAAGCCATCACTAATCAGTCTATTTCTCCACCACAGGAATTTCA